>JBDFRD010159449.1:0-12303 GCA_039654405.1 Bullina lineata | reverse complement strand
TCTCTCTCTCTTTCTCTCTCTCTCTCTCTCTCTCTCTCTCTCTCTCTCTCTCTCTCTCTCTCTCTCCCTCTCTCTCTTCCTCTGTTCCTATATGCTTCACTTTGTCTTTGTCACATAGACATACATACATAGTGTATAATATACGTACACAGAGAAATACACGTACTCACATTGACACAAAACAACAGTGCTAAAACAAGAGGACCTTTCTCTGTCCTTTGACCCGGATGACCAGACAAAACCTCCACAGCTGTTGCTCGTCTGTGTTATTCCAGATGACGTTTGCAGTGACGTTGTACAACGCATTACATCGCCTTATAACGTCAGAAAATCACGTTCACAAACAACGCAACAGATGCGTACACAAACGTAGATACCTCGCCTTTGTCGTTGTATTATTCATTACAACGGGCTATCCTCCGTCCGATTACGATTATGTTTTAATATTTTTAATATATTTTCTGAAAATGTGTATATTATTGAACTAATCCATTCCAAACTCCCCCCCCCCCCAGTCACAAACCGTCCCCAACCCCTCCACATCCTTTCTGGTTTTCGATTTTGTTCTACCCTCCCTTTTTACACACACATACACACACAAAGAAACAAACACATACAGACTCAACCCACTCGAATTACCCGTCAGAAAAAAAAAATTTTCATTTTTATCTCCGCCCCCTCCATGCTAGTGGTCTGACCTTGTCAACACTCGAAGCTATTCTCTTCCTTTTTTGGTGTTAGTTTCGGAGAAAGAAGAGACTTTCTGGTGTTAGTTTCGGAGAAAGAAGAGAAGAATAGAAAAGGCGTAAAGCTGACGTAGGGTGGGGTGAGGGGTTACATTTTTCTCCTTTTCGTCTTTTACCCTACTCCCACTTTTGGTGGTGTAGAATTTCGAACCAGCAGGTTTCTGGTAGGAGTTACGTTCAAATCTCATTGAATTGAAACAAGTGTATTTCATGTGGAACGGGCGCTACACGCCATGCTGTTTTATTAAAGAGAAAGCCACTGAACTATTCTCAAATTTGGTTCAGTTTTTGTAATTATACTTACCATGTTTTTGATTGCACAAAAAGATTTCCCCCCTAAAAACACAGCTTCACTCTATACGCATGTGTCCCTTTGTGATGAACCAACAGCTTTTAAAGACGTAGTTCTGAAGTCACATGATAAGGACACGTGACACTGAATTTAAGACTTAAGATTACGTCGGGTGGGGGCGAGTCTGATAGGTCAGTCGTATGGCTTTTGTTTCTATTTTGTGAGTCTATTTTGTTTCTATCTTTCCATTTTTCGTTGCTTATTTCTTCTTTTGGGCGCGGAGGAAGGAGGAGAGCTCTCTTTACTTGTAGTGCGCCCAAGAAAACTGAAAACATTTTGTTTTCCATGAGACCCGCTTTTGTCTTAGTTTTGTTTATTTTTGGTTTTGCGCTCATTGAGTAGCAGCAGGTGAGGCACTGCATACTGGTGGTGGCCGGGCGTTTTACGAAGTGTCTTTAGCACGCTACACTATTCAGCAACAGCGTGGTAGTAGTTTCAGTAGTGGCGAATAGCTGTACGTTACCGACATCGGTTACAAGATAGGCGCTATAAATAGCTATACAGTCATAACCGCAGACAGATTGCTGTAAAAAAATTATCGTAATCGTGTCGAAAGGGGCCCTGACGCACAGAAACATAAATCTGTGGACTGGTTTTAGAATGGTAGTCTTGTTTATAGAATGCCTGTCATTTTGTGGTTTGTCTGTCTTTCTGGGAGTTGTCTGTCATTGCTAGGGGTTGTCTGTCATTGCTAGGGGTTGTCTGTCATTGCTAGGGGTTGTCTGTCGTTCCATCAAAATGTCCCCTGTTTCCCTAGGCGAGGTCAGAGCTGGCTAGGTAGGTAGGTAGGTAGGTAGGTAGATAGGTAGGTAGGTAGGTGTGTGAAATTAACTATGCTCCTTCCCTGTACATACGGTAGTGCTTTCGCTATTTTGTAGCTGGTTTAAAGAAAAGTAAAATCCTTCCTAGTTTGCCAGTGTGTGCCTGTGCCTTCCCATTTAACCTTGGTCTCCATCTATCTATCTCTCTTTATCTGTCTGTCTTTCTCTCCCTCTTTCTCTTTCTCTCTCTCTCTCTCTGTCTTTATATACTTAAAAAAACGATAGTTTCCCCCTCTCCAGCTTGCCGTTAACCATTTCAAATCCTAACGGTACAACGCGTTTCATGGCTTGTTGTGCAACGCCCATTAGGATGAAGCGTAGGGACCCACCATTTGTCTTGAATTACTTGAAACGAATCCTACGCCTGTGTTTCTACTCGTAAATGTCCAGGCTAAGTTTGCTCTCACTCACTCTCTTTCATGAGTCAGTGATGCCTCAATCCTTTAAGTCCTCTTGCCCCCTCTCCCCAAAAATAAAATAAAAATAAAATCGCCTCCCCTCCTCCCAAATCTCGACTCGTCTTCCGAAAGCATGCTGAGTTTGTGGTCACCATGTCCTGGGCATCCATCTAGATATCTAGATAGTACAGAGCATGTTCACACCTCGTCCTTTCTGTTTCCACATTGACGTGTAGGCAGCTCATCATATCGTCTTCATCTTATCGTTACTTTTGTTGGGCAGTTTGCCTCATCTTTAATCCAAACCAAGGACTGTCTAATCTTCCTTCTCTTTAAACAGCCTCTCTCATTAAGTTGTTTTTATTCAAAATGATCTTCACAAGCAATGAAGACACAAACGAATTCTGGATTTTGCTTTTGTAGTACTTATAGTAGTCGATATTAGGGCTAGTATTTTTGTGTCAAGCTGGGTGGAGATGAAGGGAGCACCCGCCAAGACCTTTATGGTTTTGACTTGAATTTCGCAGACTGTGCGCAAAAATTCTCACAGCTGAGTCATCTTCAACAACATACTCGCTTGCACACAGGCGATAAGCCCTACAAGTGCACTCACATTGGTATGTACGTGCGTCCGCTTGTGATCGCCTTGTATTTCACTCACCCCTTTCTGTCCATCCTTCCCCGTTTTCGCCCCCCACCACCATTTCGCCCCATGCCCGTGTTTTCTTGGATGTCTCAAGTTTAGAAGGTGAGTTGTTTGTGACGTCTCCAGTTCAAACGATTCGCGACGAGATATCCGCACTCCTGTGGGCGTTGGTTTGCTTGTTTGTGATTGTTTGCTTGTTTGTTCTTTGTGTTGTTTGTTCATTTGTTTTACGGGGGGAGGAGAATATCGTCATGTTGCATTACATGCAAGGCACGTTGCTGTCTGCTCCTCCAGATCTGAAAGTTCTGGGTAGGTATCTCAGGTATCTTTGAATTTGTTATCTTTGATCTGTCTCTTGTGTCCTCCTCCTCCCTTTCCTCCCAATCCTCGTCCTCCTCTTTTCCCTCATTCTGTCCACCCCCCAAAAAATCCTCCCCACAATTATCACAGCAAAACTTTTAGTCTGAGGAGTCTCAACTCATTCACCATAATAGCGGGTGCAGAAATGTCTTATCAGCAAACACATAGCCACACGTAGAGGTCAGATCGTCTCTTAGCATACATTGCAGTTGATGGATGAAGTTGGTTAAGTGAAGCTTATGTCGCTATGTTTTTTTATTTGTTTTTTGTTTGTTCGTTTCTCTTACATTAAAATGTTTATCTTTGTTTATGATGACCCCACCCCTACTTTTTTAAAAACTCTGGGCTAATTTTTCTGTTTTGCAAAAAATTTTATTGACATAGTAAAACGTTTCGGAATCTTCGCCCCTCCCCTTTTTCCCCCGTTGGGCGAGTTTTCAAGAACGTCTTGCGTTTAGACAAAAACCTCCAGGATTTCGACCGTGTCAATTTACGCAAACCACGGGCCTGTCCATAATAACAGCACGGAGAATCCGGCTGTCTGTTGGCGGCGAGAAGAGGACAGTGTCACTTAAAATGTCGTCAAAGAGAACCAGGGACCATAAAAAGAAAAAGCATTATAATTGTAAACTGGAGATTTCCGGCGTTTTCTTTTAACCATCCCAAACTTCTCTGGAAAGAAATCCGGATGAGTTACAGCACCCCCTTCGACCACCAGCACGTATTTCTCAGAGAAGAAGAAAACTGATAGAGGGGGAGGTTGATTCGTCTACGTGTTTACTCTTGCCTTCTGATTGGCTGTGGCGTTTTCCAATAAAACCAGGAGGAAGAGAGAAGCTGTGGAGGCCAAGAGGGAGAACTCTGGAGAAGAGGAAATGGAAAGTGAAAAAAAGAAAGTATGCATCTGGTGGCAGGCAGGCAGGCAAGCACGCCCTTTCCTGCCCGGCGCGTATCCTAAATCGGAAATCCGTGAGCATAGAGAGGAAATTGATGTTTGCTTCGGTGCCAGTCGTGCCATTCTCATGTTGATCTCTCGCCAAGAGCATTTTTATCCTTTCTTTTTCCCCCTTTTTATTCTCAAATCGTCTTGTGTTTCCCGGCATCGCCCTCGCTCAAATAGGTCCTCTTGAAAGCATCTCGCCCAATTATGGCGTCATAATCAGCTCATTCGAACTAGCGTCCGAAGAATGTTGTGAAAATGTCCACCAGAAGATCTCCAGTCGTTCGAGGGCACGAGAATACGGCAATTGCGTCCAACGTTTTGTTCTCTTTGTTTTTTGCCATATTTTTACACGTATTATATTCTCACGTCTTCAGAATTTTACGCTGGAAAAGGTCGCGCCCTGGGAAACCCGGATAGTGGTGACATGTTGATTGACAGCTTTGTCTGAATCTATAGCTCGTAGAAAAGGTGCGAGAAAAAAAATTAAAGACGCTTCGCTTCAAAACGACGCCCCAAAAGAAAGATGGCCCCTAAACAAAACATGTGCGCACAACGCTGAGGCGTGTCAAGAGCGTTCCCCAGCGGAATAGCAGCACACGTCAGAATCTGAAGGCTCGCCATAAAATGGGATGAAAACTTGCAAGGGCCACAAACACGTCCTCACGGCCTGGCATATTTCACGAACACGTCCAGAAGAAAGTAACAGTCCTGTAGACCAAGGGTATTGTAAATTACCTCCTTGCGGGTTTACTTGTAGACGAGAAGAGATGGACAAGGTCAAGTGTAGTCAGAATGGCACTGAGAAGAAATAAACGGGGGTAAAAAAAAAGGGGGGGGGTGGCGGAGAGAAATCGAAACGGATGCTTGGAGAATGGATAACGTTGCAGCGTCACAGTTGGAGAGAGGCTCACGGGATTGACTTGAGTGGAGAACAATTGGTGATGACGGCCTGTCTGCTTGGGGAGTTCACAGTGTAGAACTAGGAAACGCTGAATGCTTTTTAACATCATCCACATTTACGGAAACAGCGGGGCATGGTTGAGACACGCACTTCCTATTTATATTTCCAAAAACAAGGGACGAATCTTAATCGTCGTCACTATTTCAGGGGCAGTCATCGGCCGTAAATCTATCGTTGACACTAGAATTGAGTTGCAAAACAGCGCGAGCTCCATGGTTCAGACTTCGTGTTGAATGCACGTCTGAATGCCTGCGTAGGAATAGGACACGGATCGTTTTGTTTTTTTCCTCAAGACATGAGTACTTTTCGCGTTTGAGGAACCTCCATGTTTTTATTTATCGCACAGGAGTATGTTCATTTAGTTTTAAAGATTCTACAACTGAAGCGGGGTTCTGAGAATTACAGAGAAACAATTTCTACAGATTTTTCATTGATAGAAATAGCATTGTCATTGTGACGATTCAACGTTGATAGAAAAATGAAGTATTTATTTGACTGTACATATGTCTGTGACAAGTAAACGGAAATGTAGTCTTTACGTTTGATAATATATGGAGATAGTGAAGACAACATTGGAGTTAGTGAAGAGGATATTGGAGATAGTGAAGACAACATTGGAGTTAGTGAAGAGGATATTGGAGATAGTGAAGACAACATTGGAGATCTGCTGTCTTTTGAATATTTGAGTCAGGAACGGATAGTCAGCCCTTTCATAAGTTGCTTCAACGTTTGAAACAGTCAAAGTAAAAAGTCACATTGAAATCCGTATTTTCCAAAGATTTACAATAATAAAAAAATGGCGTCATATATCTGAAAATGTTGAACGAATGTCTCCCTATTTGACGGTACATTATGGGAATAAAGAATTAGGCCGACATTTAAAAAGTGCGTGTGCGCTTAGAAAACATTTGTTTACTTGGAAAAAGACAAAATCTACCATATGCTGTTACTCCGCGATTGCTATACTGGATTCCAGTTTCCGTCTCTAAACATCAGACAGGTTTTGCATGACGAAAAATTAAATGTAAAAGCTACGATGGATACACAGTGTATTGGCAATTCGAAGACTGCAGACTATGTTGAAGGTCCATAGAAACGAAGCGTTGGAGAATGAAGAGAAAATAGCGAAGATGGTACACACAGTCTTCATTCTGAAGAGAAAGTTTCAACAGAAAGCTGCAGAAGGACGTCTGACCTTTCCAAAAATATGACTGAATGAGATTCTTGACTGTCAATATAATAATGGTTGTAATGTGTATATAATGAATTTAAAATTCGTGTGCATGACCTCATGGTTTCAGGAGATAAAGAGTTAGTTTGACTTTTGTGAAAAGACGAGCCTGAAATAGTGACATCAAGATGCCGAGAAGTCTCATAGGTCCATATCTGTAAGAAGTTGAGTGACGGAAAGTTCCACTCGTATGAAAGAATGGTGACGTATTCGTACCGACTCAAAACCGACTTTCGTGAAGGGGACGGGACATACAAGAATCCACAGAGTGAGAAGAAGAAGCAATGGAGATGTCGTCTTCAGAAAGCTTTCCCCAAACTTCAGATGTGTGGGAGGATTCATGTGGGAGCTTCATGCCCTCTTCAAGAACTAGAACAAAGAAATGGTGCAGCTGCTGCTTGCAAAGAACTGGAGAGCCAAGAATCGAGAATCAAACACAGACCTTACGATTGGAGTAGATGCAACTGGTTTGCAGACTCAGATTGACAAAAAATCATGCGGAGAATCGGAAAGATGTTGTACTCCAAGGAAAAGGCGCGGTTCAGAGAGAGCACCTCTGTTTGATGGACGCCTCAGAAAGAGAAGAGATAGTGGTTGAAAAATTGCCCAAGGCGAAACGAACATTTTGAAATAAGACATCAGTTATTACAGCTGAATATTGTTTTGAGATTTCTCATTTTGAAGTGTACGCGCAGTAAACTTTAATTGTAATTATACCAGAACTTCTTTCATTTAAATGATTCCGTCGCTAAATTCCTTTTATCACGAACATTTCCCAAACCGCTCCTCTTTATTGTGACAAGCTTATCTTCGACCCCATTTTATTGCCCTTTCCTATCTTCAGAGAAAGACTATGAGAGCTCATTTCTTGGCGTATGACCAAATTACCTGTCCGTAAATGAAAAAGGAAAAGAAAAGAAAATTATTTTTATCCACTATCTTTTTAGTTGACAAAGGATTTTGTCGGACAGAGTAACAGAGTGATGTATTGCCTAATTTCTGTTCATTTCTTTTCTTTTGATGTTGAGTTATGTTCGTTTGTCATGTCAGTTTGTCTGGTCATGTTGTCATAGTGGTTAATGGGAGGGAGGGGTTTGAGTAAGGAAAGATAGGCCTAAGGCCGTTCAGTGGTTAACAGTTATGCATTAAACAGCATTTGAATGAAAAATAATGCATGTAGTGTGTGCTAAATAGAAGAAAACAAATGTCATAAGGAAAGACAAATACTGAAAACTGGCTTCTTATTGTAATGGAAAATATTCTCAGCCTCTTCCTTCTCCTTGTTTACCCTCCAAACTTAGTCAGAACACAAAAAAAACCTCTGATGTGTTTCCTTTATGTGTAAATAAACCATTCAATTATTTCGATATCACATTCAGTTTCTGAGCAGCTGAAGCAAGTATGAAATCCGAGCTAAGTTTAGACGCAGTTTTTGAGTTAAAACTTTGATTGAATAAAGGTCTCGTTGACATAGTTTGGAACATGCACGGTTTCGATTGCCCTCAACACATACCAGAATAAGTGATCGAAGATAGACAGCTGTCCATGAATGCTGAAGGGAAGCTGAGAAGACAGATGTTACAGGGGAAATGGGGAAAGCAGAGGGTGGTCTTGACATAATGCACACCAACCGGTCATACTATGATAATATTAGTAACCCTGTTATGTTCAGGTCATGTTCACAATAAAGCCAGTTTGACTGAGAAATTCTTGTATAACCAAGAGATAAGAACTTCCACTGTGAAGCTCTGAACGCGCCGTGAGAAAGATATTCATATCAGCCCATAAATTTTTCTTTTTTTTTTCCGCGTGTTTAAAGGATTTTGAAAAGTAAATCGTGTATTTTATATACCATCACTTAGCAATTATATTATAATTAACATTCTGACTGAGGAGGAGATGTGAACATATGCCTTGTAATATCCCGACTACAGCAACGATGGCCTGCTTGGTTATAAGGGCCTTTTACACGGCAATGAAAGTTTGTGGTGATCTGTGTCCACAACACAATACTGATAAAGTGTGAGCCCTTCTAATGAGACTTTTGGAGAGATATAAGGGCCGGGACGAGCGGAAGGCTCATGTTTTGAGGAAGCTCGAATTGACCATGTGTTAGGGTTAGAATTGGGGTTAGGGTCATCAAGTCGCTCAGTTGTCAACTTTCTGAAGGAGCAGGTTATGGTTTAGATTATTTGTTAAATAAAGCCCCCGTTTTAGAGAAGCTGTTTATGGATGAGGATCTGAATGACACTAGCCTGCAAGTGGGAGGTCACAAGAATTGTTCTATTTCGCAATAAAAACCAAGTGAACGAGATGAAATCCTACGTAATCCATGGACGCTCGTCTTGCTGTAGAAACAAGATTCAGGATTACTTTTAATAACCAAAGACTGCCGATACTTCCTGTCATTAAGTAATTATTAGACTTTGTTTTACGCATTTTTATGCTACGATCTAATCCTTCACATTTAGTTTATTACTTTCACTTTCGCTTTTCTTAAGTTTGCTTTATAATTCTCTGCCATTTGATACCACGCTATCGCCTTAATGATGGGATCGGCGTCCTCTTCAAGTGAACACGCAGCCTTCTTTAACGATCACATTAACATTGCTTTAGCGGAGTCCCTTCTCAATTGGGTTTATTTTTTTATTTCATCACTCAAGGATTATCGCTAATATTTGTTTGCTCTCATGTTCGTTGTTTTTACCGCAATGTTTTGTTTGTAAGTCTGTTCGGCTTGGCACATATTATGCCCAGTCGGTTTTACTTTTTTAATGAAGACCTATGTCTGTGTTCTTGTTGTTGTCTTTTAAAGATGTTGGTTCTTGATATTTGTTGAACGCTTTTGGAATTTCGGACCTATGTTTTTTTTCTTTCTTTCTTTCATTTTTTTTTTATATGTTTCGTCTGATATTTTTGTTCTTTGCTTTGAGGTCAGTAATTTCGCCACTAACCCTTTGAAAACCTTTGAAATGAAAAGTAAGAAACCTTAAAGCAGAATCGTGCTATTCTTACGAAACGGAATATTGTATAAACACATACAGAAAACTACAAACTGAAACTCTGAAACGTCAGCATGCCTTAAGGTTAGAGTATTCCAGTCAACAGCAGTAAAGAAAGGAAATTTCAGTATGCCTTAAGGTTAGTGTATTCCAGTCAACAGCAGTAAAGAAAGGAAATTTCAGAATGCCTTAAGGTTAGTGTATTCCAGTCAACAGCAGTAAAGAAAGAGACCTCATCATCCCGCAAAGCAAAATCAGGTCTTCTCAGTGAAGTCAGAAACATCAGTAAACGCAAAGTCGAGTCACGAAATTTCTGTAAATTGTGAAAGTCAGGATCCTCAGAGAATGCCAGTCTCGTATCCAGTGATTGACGGCATCAAGATTTAGCAGTTACCAATTGAAGCTGCGTTTAAAGTAACGAAAAGTTAACTGTCACAATGAGAACTTTTGATAGTGTGATGTAGTCATATTAAGCTCGAAACGGAAAACTTTGATCTCGATAGGCGATTTTCATTCCTAAATAATTGTAAGTTCTTCCTGTTTTTTTAAATAGTTTTTGTTCATATTTTTGGGGGGTGGGGGTATGTTGTGTGTGTGTTGTACTTTTAATGTTTTTGTTGTTGAGGGAGGGGGTGATATATGATTTTTTTTCTTGTCGTTGGTGTTGTTCCTCTCTTTTTTCAGAATCGCTGGATTTTGTGTGTGTTTTTGTTAGGTACTGTAGCCTTTCTCTCTTTCTCTTTTCTCCTCTTAAAAAACGTTGACGTTATTTCCCTTGTACATCCACACATCTATTCCTTCAGAATCACGTCCTGTCGAAGAATGTAGGTTTATTGCCATCCTTTGTCTCACTCTCTTTTTCGACGACGAGTTGAGCTCGAATGACAAGCCAGTAATTTTGTAACTGGTCAAAGTCGTAGAGTTTAGACTTTCTCTATGGAGTTTGCCAATCTGTATAGTCCAGACTTAACGCTTGTTTTTGAAATCTTATAAACCGTTCTAAGCCACCAAAGTTAGGCACTTTCAAGAGTGTTTTATAATCGCGGAAATCTAGTTCTAATTATTTGTACTTGAAAATATTAATAAGAGCCAGACTTCAGCGTACTGTGATTTATCAAAAACTCAGAGAAGGATTTGCAGTGGTCGTGATATTGTTGTAGCGGGGATGATAACATCCTCTCACGGTAGTGGAGATGGTAACATCCTCTCACAGTAGTGGAGATGGTAACATCCTCTCACGGTAGTGGAGATGGTAACATCCTCTCACAGTAGTGGAGATGGTAATATCCTCTCACAGTAGTGGAGATGGTAACATCCTCTCACAGTAGTGGAGATGGTAACATCCTCTCACAGTAGTGGAGATGCTAACATCCTCTCATGGCACAGAACGGATCGCTCATTGCAAGGAACTTCTAAAGCGCATCTTGAGCGCAGGTGCTAACGGAAAATGTTGTGCAAATAAACAAAAACCTAGTTAAATAGATCTAATTCGTTCGGCAAAATAGAGGGGTTTCCGCATAGTATTTTTTTTACTTGTAAACTGAAAGCACACAGTTGAACGCTGGAGATAAGGAATGCGTTAGATAGTAATTAGAAAAATAGTTTTTGACGTGTTCAGATAGACAGGAGGTTCAGATTGGCGCATCAGAAAAAGTTTTTTTTTTCAGTTCTTGATTTAGATTTTTTTTTTCCAATTTCGAGTTTTACGTCGAGATTGAAGGTTTAGTTTGGACCAAAGTAAGTTCATGTTGCACTTGTACCTAGTAAGAAGTACCTTGATATATGAAAAAGGAATCGCGGTTTCTACCTTTAGGGTAGCATTAAAGTGAAGTATCTTATTTGAAGACAGTAGTACTAGATCTATATGCAACTTATGACCACCGACTAAGTCATTATTTTTTCCTTTTAGGACGAAAACATTGAAGGCAAACGTTTTTTCAATCTAGTTTTCAAGCTTCGTTCTCGTAATTCTAGGAGCAAATAAATGGAGAGAACTGTTTGCTAACTTATATATGGCACTCCAGCGGTCAATCAATTGTCGGAATTCTAGTCTTACGTTAGTAACGCTATTCTTAAAACGCCGATTCCAATGGTAGTCACATTATCGTCAATACTTTACTGTATACATCACGTTTCAACATTGGGTCTAGATCTAGTCTCCAAGTCTTAAACTCCTAAGCTGCAGTTCAAAGACCCGCGCTGAGCCGTTCGGCGTAGATCTAGGTCTAGATTAATTAAAATATTTAGTTAAAGTGTAACGAGTCTTCTCTCGACGTTCTCTGAGCAATGTTGGTTGGCATTATCCCGGGATCGAGATATGCATACGTGTCAGTGACAGTCTCACATCTTTCTGAGTTCTTTAATGTTGCTTTGTCTTGTGAGAAAGCAATCATTCGGTTAGTTGGTTGCTTCTTGATAAAAAGGGGTACGAAAGTTCTTTGCCAGGAAGAAAGCAAATTTTAATGAAGATGACGGTTTTGTCACGCTTTTCTTTGCCTCCCCGGATTCCGGACATAATTATTATGTTTGTTCTCGTTATTTCTTTGTTGTTTCATTTTCGTTTAATTTTCGTTTGTTTTGTTCTCTTTGTTTGTTTGTTTTCTTTTAAAAGGAAAGTTTCGGTTTTTGTTATGTATTCCTTTTTTCTTCTTTTTTTTATTGATTTGCTTTCTATGCTTTGCTTTTGGTTTTGTTTTTTGTTTTGGTTAAAGACATGCTAATTAGTTTTGCTTCCTTTTTTTCTTTTTCTCCATCTGTTTCTTTTTGTTCTTCTTTTCTTCTTCTTCTTCTTCTTCTTCTTCTTCTTCTTCTTCTTCTTCTTCTTCTTCTTCTTCTTCTTCTTC
>JBDFRD010159338.1:0-12305 GCA_039654405.1 Bullina lineata | reverse complement strand
TGGTGGTGGTGGTGGTGGTGGTGGTGGTGGTGGTGGTGCTGCTGCTGCTGCTGCTGCTGCTGCTGCTGCTGCTGCTGGTGGTGGTGGTGCTGGTGGTGGTGGTGGTGGTGGTGGTGGTGGTGGTCTCATTGTTCTCCATGATTGAAATGTATTTGACGTAGGGTTTTTGCCGTTCAAGAGAATAAGTAAATAATTTTGTAACATCTTCTCTCTACTCTCTCCTCTCCCTCTCTCTCTCTCTCTCTCTCTCTCTATCTCACTCCCCCCCCCTCTCTCTCTTCTCTCTCTTCATTCTGCTCCATTTAAAATAACAGAGTTTATAATAACCTGCTCACCAATAGTAAATCAATGACATATCTGTCTTCCAATTTGAAGCTTGCAAGTGACTGTTTTTAATGCCAAAATCAACAGATAGCAGGCCCAATGAGACATTCATAAAGGTGCTTGTTTCCATCAGGTCACCGTCCTCCCACTGTTCACTTCCTGACAAATCTGTTATCTTATTTCCTTGGTGCTGAAAAAAATATGCATAGGTTGATTGATAGATATCTAAATCTTATTCTTTACAAACAACTTAAAATAAGATGTATAAATGAAAAATAATATTTATTTATAAAAATTCAATTTAGCGGCACACTAGTTTCATAAAATATGTAAGAAACAATTCACGAAATTGTCACGTTATGACAGCGAATTGCATGATTCAAATCAGTTTATCAATGTAAATAAACTATAGCAAAAAAGAATGTGACTTTACCTCGACTTTAAAGCTCTTGAGAACACTCCCATTTTGGGACAACTCAAATGCCATCTTGTGGTTGTATCCTTCTGCCGATGTATGGGCCAGTCGCTCCATGTGATATTCCAAGTCAAAGTCTGTGATTGAGCATGTGAGTTCCAAACATTTGTTAGGATTGATTTTATCGATGTTGAGCTCAATTCTTCTCGTCAGGCTTGTTCCTGTGATCCAAAAGCATCAGGTCAAAGTTTGTAACTAACATAAGAATAAAATATTGAGTTCATGATGTCGGTAATAAAACAAGCCATAGCTTGGAGTATGATAAATATGTGAAAACAATTATACCCAGATAATTTGCAACCCTCATTTCCTTGGGGTTTTTGGGTTGTTTTTTTCTGAGGATTAAGCCTATTTCATAAAAATTAAATTTAGCACAAACAACCCTCATACCACATTTAAATTTTGTTTTCAAAGAAATAAATTTCATTAAATAACACCATAATTATGTCATATTCTTCATGTTATATTATATTACAACACCCCAGGTGTAGCATATTAAAGCAGTTACCATTTCCTTCAAAGACAATACTGAGGTGAGGACCAACTAACTCATTGTCTTCGGCATTGATGCTTTCCTGGTAAACTTTCACTGTAAAGGTCTTCAAGTCTCTAGATAATGAACAAAAACAGCATTAGTATAGAATTTCATACAGAAGGATTTTTTGAAACATTCTTTTTTTTTTATCAATGATAATAGATGAGCATCTTCTCTTGTTTAAACATATTTTTGAAAAGAACTTTACCCAACAGCTTAAACCTACGTTTCATTTGTCTTATGATAAGAAAGTAGTTTTTGTAAGAATACATCATTATACAAATTAGACAAACAGATAAGCGCACAATAAAAAGTGAAAGCATGAAAAGCCTGGTCTTTCTCTCTCATTGTTACAATACCCAACAGCATCAACAACAACAGCAACAATAACATACATCAACAATAGCAAACAACAACAAAGGGTAAAAGAGATAAAACCAAGAAAAACAAGAAAAAAAAAGTAGAACTTACTGATCTGCCCGAGATAAGTATCCAACCATCCTGACAGAACCACACAGCGGGATCATAGAAAGATCTTTATCTTCTGATGCAGCGTAGTAATGTCTTCGAAAACACATTTTGTGTCCAAGCACTTTTGTGTAAACATCTGGCAGACATGCCTCCTGTCCTTGTCTTGCTTCAACAGGATTCAGTGGAAATTCCTGTCCATTATGCCAAAGGTAAATGTCGGACCTGAAAGAAGAAAAGCAGTTATGGAAGAAGTTGTGCTACACCTGTCGTACACAAACTGTGTTACCTTAGGTCATCTGACAAATATGAATACAGATACCTAATGTCATCTAACATACATAATTTCAAAATTTGAAAATCCGATTATGATGTAAAGAAAAAGTTCCTTCAAGGCCTATGAGGTCTATAACCTTCCCCAGTTTTCGCAGTGGGATGATTTTTACATCATCTTTTAGATAGGACTCTAGTCTGTCATTGATTATTTCCCAGGTATTTGCTGGTAAGTGTGGACAGAGAAAAATGCCTTTCTTCCCTGGATCCTTGGATAGGGAGTACAACGCTCTGACCATCTGATAGCCATGCCACAGACTTATGTTGTGTCATTTGCTATACTATGTGAGTGAGAGCACATTATGTTTTCAATACTTGCACTTCTTGGAAAGTAACATCACCGACCCATATTCCTCAACAGAGCGATGGTCAGCACATACAATAATGAAAAAGGAAAAATGAGATGAAGTTGGGGTTAACCCCCAGTCTGCTCCATGCTCAAAGTCAAACCCTGGGCCAACTCTGGCCTAAGCATTCCTGGGCAATGTCCCTGAATTAATTAGGTCAAAAAAGTAATGGTAGAGGAGAATGCTTCCAATATAAGAATGCCACAAAACAAAACCAGACATATCGACCATTACTGTCTTCAAAGGGAAACAAAAACTTACTTTAAATTGAGAAGCGTGTATTCCTTGTCTACTACACCTGAAGTGATTTCTAAGTCAGGTTCAGTGGACATGTTCGTTTTCTTGGGAGAGATGGCCACACTGCTGCCTAGACCAATGTTCCATGTACCTTCACCTTTCAGATTTAGACCCGAAGAAGTGTATCCTTCCAAGGGAATTCTAATCTGTGCTTGCACATCCACTGACATACTGTAGGGGATAATTGTAAAACAATAGAATCAGGTAAGTCTGAACAGGGACTCGGTGCTATTAAGAGCAAGTGGTCCACTGATAAAGAGATTAGGAATTAATACAACAAGGACAACATCTGAATAGTCATAAATCACAAATAATGCAACTAATAACATTAACTATACTATAATATGAGTGAGAACATGTACTGACATGCTGTAAAGTATAAATCATAGCATGATATGAAACGGGTTTATTATAGTGTATATATAGACATAGACAAAATGTGCTACAATAAAGAGAAATTGGAACTCATGGTCTTGAAAAGTCCAGTTCCAGCTAGTTTCCATCGATGTCTATGATAAATGCCAAAGATAAAACTGCAGCTTATGCTGTTTAAATCTATTAATACGATAAGCTCAAGTTCACTGCATTAATATCTATTCCATTCGTTTCTCCGTTGAGATCAAGTTACCCATAGAAGAAGAGTTACTAAGCAATTGAAACAGATATTGATAAAAGCAGTAAGGAGCTTTATTCAGTTCAGTAACTGGAAATAAATTGCAATAAAATGGAAAAAAAAGAAAAAAACATTTGCCATCTTCCTACAATGAGGATCATTCAGGCAAGTGTTATAAATTTCTCTCTTCCAATTGGAAAAAATATATATCTTCTTCCTAATGCTCTTCTTCCCCATTTTTCTCTGGTACCTCCACTATTGACTCGGAAGGAAATCTGATAACAGATAATTTTCAGCCTGTAGTACCAGACTGATTGTTTCATACGTTGATATTTTTTCACGGCATCCCCAATTTTTTTTCCAGGTAGTTATATTCCATTTTGTGGGTAAGCCTACTCAATACTATTGTCACAGAATAATTCAGCAGAGGTAAAACTATTAAGCGTTAAGTTGTGTATTGTCATGTCACATCTAGTCCCTTAAATCTGTGGCTTGATTAACATGACAGAAAATTTAAGACAATAAATCCTAACTGTTGCGCTTCCAGCGTATGTTAAAATTTTACTGGAAAGGAATTGCTGTTCAATTTAACCAACGTTTTTGACCTGATAATTTTTCTTTGCAATTTATAAAGCGTATAAAGATAACTAGAAACACTCCTAAGACATTTAATAATTACCTGGGTTGAATGTTCACATCTGTGACCATCTGACCATTAGCTGCTGCCTGCTTATTCCTACTTTTTTGAACGCGAGATTTTGTTACAACTGTGGAATCCACTTTCATTTCCATGGGTAATCCAATGAGTGTAGGGATTTTCTGTAAACACATTTTAAATTAAATACTTTTCAGAGCTAACCAAATCAATGCTAACCAAATCAATGTTTCAAAATTAAAATGTAATATTTTGATGCTTAATTGAAAATAACAATTTACATATATATATGATTCTTCAATATTCAGTTCTATAGACCTATCAGAATTTGTTTGTTTTTAATCCTTTAAGGATGATGCATAAGCAAAAAATAAGCCCAAAATGATAATTTCATGAAGAAACTGAGTACATCATTCAAAAGTATATTCATAGCCTATAATTGAATTTGTACTATAAAGACAAGAATAGAGCATCCTTACTTTTTGAATGTCTGTCAATCTGAAGGCCCGAACCAGAGCTAAATCCAAATCTTGAAGGACAGAAGATGCAATGTGCTGAAGGGGACTATTGCGGCTTTTCAATGCCTTCATTATCATGAAGACTTCATCAGATGAAGCAAATCCAACACTGAAGCCTGTAGTGTTATAAACAGTGAGAGAAAGCCAAAAGGTTAGATCTGCCTTGTCATAGCTAATGTGATCTTCAAAAGTCATTTCATAAAATGAAATGATATTGGATTTAAATCTGTTTTATTTTATTAAATCCATTATATGCTATATATTTTCCATAGTAATAAAGATATTATAATTTTTAATCTTTTTTTTTTTTTAACACATGGCAAGGCAAATGTAATGATAAAATAGGTTACATACCTCTGAGACCCAGAACATATCTCAATGAATATCATTTTTCAAACAAGTTTGCTACGGACTCAAATGGAAAAGTTTAAAAAGACAGGCCACAAAAACAATATGGAGAAAACAAAATAGGCAGATAAAGCAAGTCAGGACAGAGTCCAAAAAGATAGAGAAGCGGGAACATAGAACTATAATTATCTCACGACTGTTTTCACTTATGCTCATAACACAACTCTGACAAACAGAATCACAATTACCCATCACTTTCAATGCGACATGCACATTGGGGAAAGAAGCCTTTTTAACATTAGCAAGTTGAAACACTTTCTGCACTGCTGCTTTGATTTTCTCTGTGTAGAGAGACAGCTTCGGCATCTTAGCCTGAGCTGCCTTTTGAAGGTGCATGCCCAGCTGACTCAGAATGTCCATAAACGATTTGAAGTCCTGTCCTTCATCCTCTTTCTTTTCCTGTTTCATCAGTAAATCCAAGATAGTGTCAAGTCCTGCCCAAGGGTAGCACAAAAAAAAAAGAAGAAAGAAAAAGAGAAAGCTTAATGTAATCACAGCTGATATTGTCATTATCATTCTAAAAAAAAGTAAAGTTCTTTCAAGACCTATGAGGCCCATAGAGCTGGAGCTTATCCAGCTTAGGTAAAATGAAGGAGAACACATGATTTTGCATCATCTCCAAGACAGGACGTTAAATGTGTCCCAGTTTTACTCCCACGGCAGAATATGCCGATACCGATTCTCACTGGGTCTGGAGAGGAAAAACGGTGTAAAGTGCTTTTCCCAAGGTCACAATACGGTCACCCACAGCTGAATTCAGACCCTTGGATTGGGAGTCCAGTGCTCCAACAATTCAGTCACAGCGCCACCATCATTATTCCTAACATTGTCAAAATCATCTCCAGTCATTACCATTATCGCAGCTGGTGTAACTCTCTGATTTGAGCCCATATTCAGTCAGATTTTTTTTCTGAGAAAATCATGCTTGTGGTCCTCCCTATATATAAGAACTGGAAGATGTTGGGGGAAAAAAAAGCAAAGAAAAGTGTGTAAAATGTGATTTTCTTTAAACCTTACAGCAAGA
Source organism: Bullina lineata (assembly GCA_039654405.1). Taxonomy (NCBI): domain Eukaryota; kingdom Metazoa; phylum Mollusca; class Gastropoda; family Bullinidae; genus Bullina; species Bullina lineata. The sequence continues at coordinate 6,308 of JBDFRD010159338.1, read as the reverse complement.
TAGAAATTAATCTTACCTTCGGCATCAACTGTTATTTCAAAACAATCAGTCATGTGATCGCCAAGCACCAGTCCAGACTTGATGGTAAGACTGCGGAAAACATTACTTTCAGGAGTGTAGATGACGTTCACCACAAAACTACCACCTGCTTGCCATGAAGTGAGAGGGAAGGTAAAGTGTCGAGAAAATTGGGTATAGTGAGATTTGGATAAGATGTTATCTCCAAGATTTGGCATTGTCCGTCTTTGTAACAGTTTCCTTAGTGCAGCTCTCAGCCTGAGATGGAAAAGAAAGAAACATATTAATATTTATATTTCATGCTGTTCAGTTCCTAAATCCTAAAACAGCAAGTCATCAAGGGAATAAAATCTACTACGATTTCCAACTCAGCAAAAGGTGTCTAGGGTTGTGAACGAAAAATGTAGCGTAGAAGAATACTTCACCATTTTTAAGAACTATTGTTTTAGAAAAAAAAATTAGTTTGTTAATACTAACAAATAAGAAGAACAGCAAAATATGAGTCTTAGGTAAGACTATTGGCCTACATGCAATTCGTCATTGGATATTATAAATTAAGAATATCATGTGTGATATCCACTACTATTTGAGTAGTAAGACAAAAATAATCCTAATTTTTAAAATTGCTATTTAGGTATTGAAGACCCATTCCTTTCCTTTTATCAAATAACTAGAATAAAAGTCTTTCACAGAAAAGGCAAGACAACAATTAACGTATGGTTGTCAATTTTTGTGATGTACTTTTGAATCTTGACCTTTTTTCTTAGAGTGGAATATAGTAGCATATTTAAAAAGAATTTCTTATGCAAAGATTGCAGACACACATGAGGTACGATCTATGTTCTATCTAGCCTGCATAAATAAGCCAATAGACAACATTTATTTCACTTCGATTTCACTGCTTTCGTTTCATACATACATGTATAAAAATGTTTTTTTCTTTTCTTGTTTCAGCAAGTTCTCATTGAACACAATGTTTTGGGACAATATTGGATGATATTTTTTATTCATTTGTAAATTAATGTTAGAAATAATTAAAACAAAGTGCATTGATATTACACTTTGCGCTGTACACTGCTTTGAAATATTGAACAAAACCTGAAAATAAATTAAGAGTTTTAGACCTGGTTCTACATCCTGAAGTTCTAGATCAAGTCAGACACATTGGCAAACTTTGTTCATAATGGCATGATGCCACATTCAGAATTTTTCGCACTAATTTTTTTTTAATAAAGAAAAGCAATCGCCTGTGTGAAACATGCATACACACCCTTCTTGCATTGGGTCTAAACCTTCCAATATACTGGAGACTTTGGTCACGATGTAGGTTTGCATGTTTTCCAACTTTGTCTTATGAAGGACAGCTAACAATGAACTCAGTGTTTTTTCATTATCGGTGAAGATGAGAGCGTCAAAGACAGAAGTACGAAGTGCAATTTCCTTCTCCTCATCCTCCAGAATGCCTAGAAGTGTTGAAACTGTTCGATCATTCCTTCTCATTTTTGACAGGGCCTATGAGAAAGAAAGTGAAATTCCATAGTTACAACCTTGCTTTCACAATGCACCCTTCCTGTTATGCAAAGTTTTCCAATTATTATGTTCTTTTTCTTCCTCCTCTATTCTCATGATCAGTGTTTCTACCTATTCTTTTTTGTCTCTTTCTTTTTCTCCACAATTCTATGGCAAGAGAGTAATGAGCAGATGCAGACACAAAAGGAAAGATCCTGTTAAAATAAAATAAATCGTCAAATAAACTTTATATAGAAGCTCGGACATTTGAAGACAGCATTCAACAATTTAAATGAAAGTTGAATAAAGAACTCTAAGAACAAAAGAACTGAACGTCGAACAGATGATAGTACATTGCCTCCATTGTAGGCTTACTTCCTGACAGAGTATGCTGATTCCAAATCCGTGGTATTGAGAGGAAAAATTGTGTAAAAAAATGTTTCCCTAAGCCACATTGCAACACTTCAATAAAGAAAAATGAACATTTCAAGAAGAAACTCGCAAAGAAATCACTGGAAAATATTCTTCCATTTGCCCCTTCTCAACAGGGGAATAAATTGATGAAGAAGAATAATGACTAACCTTAACTGCTGCTCTGTTCACAACCATGCTTAGTTTGTTGTTCTGAACACAGTCCAAAAGCATGTGGGTCAGTGACCTGCCCCTCATCACACTGCTTTCATAAAAGTCTGAGACAGGCATTCCAATGTTGGTAAGGGCCTGAAATGAAATGTTCCATCATAGTCTCTTGGAAATCCTTTCTCATCTATATTTTACTACATGTATTTCTGTAACAAACTAACGTTAGTACACCCCCCAATCCATTTTACTTTATTAGGTACACATCATTATTAGGAAAGTTTTAGTTGTCTGTCACATTATAGAAGGCTGACTTACATTCTAGAACTTTTTCAAACTTAAAATTTTCGAGTAAAATACACCTCTGTTACAGTATGTGAAGCCATCAATATCAAGCCTTCAAACTGATCTGACATTTTTCTTTCAAAAATTATGGGAAAAACTTGAGCAGAAAAGACCAGGCTTGTATCTGGGATCAAATATGAGAAACACAAACATTGTGTCAAGTTCACTATTTTTCAACAAATATAATTACCGAATTCGGAAACTTCAACCCAAAATAATATGAAAATAATGGGGGAAAAAAATCTGTTCTATCGTATAATTTCTATGGTTTTCCTTTTTTACTAGAAAATTTCAAGGGGGAAGGATCTGATGAGAATATTTAAAACAACTTTCTCTTTTGTTTAGCTTAATAATTCAGAATCATAGAGGTCCCAATTTCCCAATTTCTGAGAAAATTCTTTGACAAAAACAATTAACAAATTAAAATACAGAAAAACAGACAAACATTTGCAAAACTGAAAAACTCTCAATTCATTGAGAATAACGTTTTAAAAACATTGGAGATTTTGTGAAACAAACACTGCTTGCTGAGCACCTCAATACTTGTGAGCAAACTGTGTTCCAAGGTGAGCTTGTGTGGTTGCCTAGACTCGTAAATATTTCCTTTCTTGCATTTGTCTCCAATGAGGCCCGTCAAGTGATTCGCTACATCGAAGACTGCTTTCCCAGCCTGTGAAATATGTATTTTCAACATTTATTCCCTGAAATTAAGCATAAGTGCTGGGCTGAGAAAGGGTGGATGAAAATATTAGAAATTAAAATAAAATGTTTACTCATAGAACTTTGAGATGACCACATAAAACTAAAACATCAAAGTAATATTGAAAAGTGTCTTTTCTTAAAAAGGGGGCCATTGTTTGTTCAGGAGAAAGCCAATCAAGATGTGCCAACAGGATAATTTGATTATTTACACAAGAGAAAAAGAGGTGGCGCGATGGGTGGTGCGATGGCCGAATGGTTAGAGCATTGAACTCTTAATCCAAGGGTCAAGGGTTCGAATCCGGGAGGTGACCATGTTGTGTCATAGGGAAAGACACTTTATACCATTTTTCCTCTCCTCACCTAGGTGCAAATTGGGTACTGGCATATTCTGCTGGGGAAGTAAGCCTACGACAGACAAGCGTCCTGTCTGGGAGATGATGTAAAAAATCATCTGTTCCGCTTCACGCTACTGAAACTGGGATAAGCTCCGGCCCTATGGGCCTCACAGGCCTTAAAGGAACTTTCCCCCTTTTTTTTTTTTACTTAAAAGCAATTATCTCTAATACCAGTCTCATAAACAGAAGATCAGAAAATGAAACGAGGAAGTGAAGGAGGAATAGGAGCCTTCTTGTCCATTTTTTCATAACTTTCAAACAATATTTAAACATAAGTAGACTCTGTTTGATCAATGTTCACCTCATTGTCGCTCCGTTCCTGCACCATTCGACTGGCCATGGCTGACAAGGCCAGCCAACAGCTGGAGCTTGACTTGGCTTTGCAGTGTCCCTGTCCACAAATCAGAAGACTAAGAAATAAATTACTCTAACTCCATTTCTTATGAATTTGCGATCACAATCATAACTGTTTTGCACATGATGTTTGAGATAAAGAGTATATATAAAAACTTTTGGAGATGAAAATATTGAAGTGAGTTACAAATGAATCATTTAAACTTTCATAAATCTCAATGGAAAATAAAACAATAAAAACCCACTTGAAAAAAGTTGTTTTCTGTGTTATTGTTTTTTGAGAAAATTACATTAAGCATGTATAACTCATATTCTTAATACAAACAAGTTTTTAAATAATCTACATATCTACTATTCAGAAAAAATTATGACATATAGAAAAATAAAATAATTATTTATGTTTGATATTTCAGGAATCCATACGTTCATCTATTTATTACACCTATATTTCCAGTATCCATATACATATATTTTACATGTATTATACGAATGGTCAAGTAAAACCTGCAATAACTTACCAACAAAGTGGAAACAACTCTGGGTGATGGCTGATAGAACAAGCCCATGTTGAATATAACACTTTTTTCCTCAATGCCTTTGACATTGCCATCTTTGATGCATTCTGCAAAAACTTCCATACAGCTGTCAGTCCCACAAGACATTAAACCATTGGTGAAAACTTTTCTTCTCAGATCCTTTGTCAGTGAGAATACAGAAGAAAATAAAAACTGAGTTAATGCTTGACGATAAGCAATTGGAACTTTTACCATTTGTTCTAGTTAGGCAACAAAGGAACATGTGAAAAAAAAAGGTGAGATCAGACAGTTATACTCAGGTGTCTTTCAGTGACCAACAAACTCTGGTGTGAAGTGAATACTTGACAGAGCAGAGTACAACCTAGTATTATCTGTTTTGTTTCACGCTATTGAAATGGGAATAGCTTCTAGCCTTTAGGTTCTTTTGGCCTTCTTGGATCTTACGTTCTCTTTAAAATATACTTTATGCAAAACTTTACTTTTTTAATCACAGTGGTTATATAGGACATTTGCTTCAAATATGTACAGTACTTTTGAAAACTGGATCAAAGCAGACAAGAGCAAATTTCCATTAATTCTGAAAAATGTTCTTTAAAGTACCTTGATCATATCAGCATCTTTTTCTTCAAATGGAATGCCTTTTAAACAAGATGCTGTCTTCCTACATCGAAAGACGTCTTCTCTTGCTTGTCTCAAGTTTATTTTTCTTGAAGCTCTCATAATTTCTAGAAGTGTTCTGAATCTGAAACGAATAATCTCAAGATGAAGTAAACATGTTTTATATTTTTATCACGCACATGAATTTATCCTACAGCAATCACAATAGCTTGGTAGGCATCAACAACTAAGAAATTACATTAAGAAGATGACTTTTCACAATTTCTTACAAAAAAAGGGTGTCTAAAACATATGAAGGCCAAGAACAACAGAACAACATGGAGAAGGACAGTGGAAGGTGAAATGAAGGCCATGGGACAAACATAGCCTTAATAAGGCTAGCGAAGGACAGGCTGGAATGGAGGAGCTTTGTTGCTGCCCTGCACACCAGCACTGGTGTAACAGGTTCATGATGATGAAAACATATGATTTTTCACTATAAGGTAATGTCAAAAGCACTAGGCTTAAAGTAAAATTACATCCATCAACTGGCAGCTGACGCTCAATGTAGGAAAGTACATGTAATAATGAACAAATAATTTCACTCTGAAGTAAAGAAATTAAAAGAATACTTCGTCGATTATATATTACACCATAGGAGTAGTGGTGCTGGTTATTGTGGTAGTGATTGTAGTAAGAGCATCAAGAAGTATACGTATGCAGATGAAAAGATGCTTTATAATTAATTTGTATTTTAAAGCAGTGACTTTCCTGCAATTTATTGCATGTTTTCCATTTTGTTTCAATGCTGTCTTTGTGTTCATTTTTCTGTGGGCAGGAGAAGAACAAGAAGGCAGAGCAGAAATATTTTAATGAGAAAGGAAGACAAGACAGAAGTAAATTTTACCACTGTCACAAGTGCATTCACATCTGAATTTCTGCCGATAATGATTGTGCATGCATTTGTGGGAATTTTTTTTGCGTATGTGCGTGTGTTAGTGTGTTCATCATGGTTCATATGGATGGATGCAAGCGTAAGTGCGTATGTAGATTTGAGTGTATGTGCAACTATTTGTGAAAATGAAAAAGTTAAATGGGCAAAGAAAAAGAAATCAAACCTTCCAGCAGATGAAGCTTGTTCAGGGACATCTTGTTCTCCTTGCCTGAGATATGCGAGCACCACTTCATTCAGATTTTCAATGACAGTTTGCCTAGTGATAGTTTCCAATGGCTGGGAGTCATACTCCATGGACAAATCCACATAACGACGTCC
>JBDFRD010159227.1:0-12307 GCA_039654405.1 Bullina lineata | reverse complement strand
GTGTTCGGAGTGGTCCGTAAAAAAAAAAAAAAAAAGGAAAAAAAAAAAAAAAAAAAAAGCTTACTCGCTTGTATGGGTCATTCATGGCTGGCCTTAGCTGTTCTGTTGTCTGTCCACAGACCGCGGGATTTTGGAAAGACATCCGACACAGCCTGTTCCGCTCATAAGCGCTCATAGGCCAGGTGAACATCCAAGGGAAGGAGGGCAGCTTTTGCAAGTCGCCTGGCAACTGTCGGGGCGGTTTACACGCAGCACACAGACTGGCAGAAGACATCCTAGGTAGTCAACACAAAGTTCGCGAACTTTGCACACAGGACAGTCGTCACCACTCCTTTCCCCAGTGAACTGTAAACCAAAAGGAGAAATGATTTTGCACATATTTGTGAAGCGACCACATTTTTTTTTTTTAGATTATAACAGGTCTTGTCAGCAGCATTTAGCGTAACTGCAAAAGTACTTATTATACTGTTTGGAATTAATAAAAAAAAAAAAGAAGCCATATCGCTGTGCAGCTGAACTTGGTGTGCAGGAGGCCAAGGCTGACTGTCATAATCTGTTTCACCCTTTCCCTCATAAAACTTCATTCTTTGACAAAAACTTGTAATTAGCCATGGACACGACGAGTTTACAGTCTTGTCATGTCTGTGACAGAATTCTGAGATTATAGAGGATTTTTAACGTCCTGTTAAAACTGCACTTTGAACAAGTTGGATCATTTGTGACAACTTGTCCCATATTCAAGGTAAGTTTTTTTTAACTTCTGGGACAAGCAGTCACAATAATTATTTAACTGAAATGATTGAAAAATGTGTTAGTTGATTGGATATAATAATAATATAGACTCTATCATGTATTCACGTATATTTGGCACAAATGTGGGCTGTATTGTTACTGTCGCTATAGCCTATTATAACTTATCACCAAATGGATGTAATTTGTTGATCAGAAAAGACCTCTACAAATAATGCCATGACATGAAAACCAAAAGGCTTATCGGCATCTAGAAAAGACTGAATTCAATTTGCATACTTTTCTCACTTTGAAGGTTCTGTACGTTCATGGATTAAACTCATTAAAAAATATGTAAAACATCTTAGAATGTTATTTGTACGGTAATTTCACCCTTGTCCAAAACAGATAGACGTCTAGATCTATTTATACATCCAGATTGTATTTCATCAGGCATTGTGGAAAAAGCAAAAATGTTTAACATTTTTATAGATCTAGAATCTAGATCTAGATCTAGATCTAAATCTATATTATGTCTTGTGACATACAATATTTTTACGACGGACACAGATAGGCCTATAGCAGCATGAAGGGGAAGAAGAATGTTTCCTTGGAAAATTGAGCAATTTCGTGATTATTTCCCGTAGATTGAGAAACTTTTTTTTTTTTTGTAGATTCCTTTGACACATGTTATATCTCTATGCTTTGACAATCAAAAGATGCAACACTTAAATTTAAATATTCAAAATAAAAAAAAATATTTTATGATCACTTTTTCACACAAACTTTAAATATTTTCAACATGTACCGATACAAATACAAAAATTACTCCCTCGCCGCATCTGAAAAGCGGAAGCCACACGTCGACGTTGAGTGGAGAAGGAAACCGTTGTCTTGGGCTTTTGCATTCTTCGTTGTCTTATTACAAAGATAAATATGGGTAGGCCTGTTGATATGTAATAAGCAACTCATTGTTATAATGCTGCAACAAGAATGGATATTGTAGTGCACTATTGTGTTTATTGCATGAAATGGGTAGATTCTACTTGCCTGCAAACGAGAATTAAAAATTAATCACAGTCACAGTGATTGATGGAATAGATGATCATCTATTCTGGACCTAGAGTCTAGATTTCTAGATCTAGATCTATTTCTATGTTATTATGATCAATGAATGAATGAGAGTGATGATGATGAGAGTCTGAGGTAATTAAAAAAATTAAGAATGGCTTAGATTTAGCTTCTAGATATAGATCTACATGTAGATCTACTTAGATTTTATACCAGTGGGTGTCCGTCTTAAATTTAAAGAGCTTTTCTGCAAGACTTGCTTGCAGACACATTTTTGATGTTAGTAAACCTCCTTGACTGATTCACTCCCAGTCCCAGCCTGTTTTTCATGTTCTGACAAGGCCTTCTAGACTGTATACTCAGTTTGAGGGAGTGGATTACTTTGCACCTGAATAGCCTTAGATACTAGCCTACAAACGGTAATTTTGCAGTATAGGACCCGTCTCCCCTTACGTCACCAACCAATGTTTTTCCCATATGTTGTTGCGTGATTAAAACGAATTTGACCATAAAAACCGTCGCAAAACACGCTTTTTACGAGAAATTGACATTAACCTATTACGTAATCGTGAACCTGAACCCCCCATTTTTAATAAATTAGGGGGGCAAGCCTCCAGGAAATATTATTTCAGTAAATCCAATTTTTTTTGTATTACTCACAGGTATGACACAATATATCCACTTTCACCACAAATTCTATGTGTACAGTCTTTGAAGCAACACATTGAAAACATTAATCATTCTGCTCCTGATGTGTATGATACTTCTAGTACAGTCAGAGGATAGATCAAGAGGATTGAATTCATCAATGTTTTGGTTTACTCCTGTCGCCTCACACATTCTCAGAAGAAAATTTAGAGCTTTCTCACTGCACATTCATCGTTTCGACAGCCTTGCCTCCATCTCTGTTTACCTTCTCAACATATGCGACAACTCGACAAAAAAAATCACAAATCACAAAGAAGCAGTCCGATTGCCTTTTTTCCGATTGGAGAAAAACGCCAAGCAATCAACAGTCAATGACTCATTCTGAGGCGCAGTTTCGTATTTGTTTCATATGATTTTTACACTGTTTTGTATTGAGCTGCTATCATTGGCTCCCGGTCCAAGTCGGAATTCCATCGAGCCGCTAATAGCGGCTTGCGGGAGTGAATCAGTTAACTTGCTCTTGAGAGTAGTTTCAATCAATCAAAGGTATAAATATTATATATATAAAGTTAATCTGGGGCAGAATAGCTCAGTCAGTAAGGCGTTCACTTTCTGAGCACATGGGTCCGAGTTCGAGCCGGGGTAAATGGCAGGTTTTTTTTTCTGAGAACTTGTTGATCTTTATTCACCCCTGGCTCCAACTGGGTAGTGCGGAGTTTGAATGCCAAGCTCTATTGGAGATGAGCTATAAAATCGGAGATCCCGTGTGTACATTACGCACGTTAAAGATCCCTTGACAGTCTAAAATCGTACAAGAGTAGGCAAGCGCCGCTGTCCGGGCAAAATTTCTAAATTTCAAATACTCTACCCATGAACGTCTCACTCTCTTTCCGCAGGTCAGACTAGTTTCAAACGTATTGACCATTGTCTTTCCTTTAGAATAAAACTAGTATGACCTAGAGAGGAACAGCGCCTCTGGGCAAATTGTTGTTTCTAATTAAGAGGCTGCCCAGGCAAAGCAGCGACTTAGCTGCTTCGACCGTCTGTAAAAGATGAAAAGAGCCATACATTTTTAGTAGATCAGAGGAAGTTGGGTGATAAGTTTTTGTGTTTCTGTTTTTGAAATAAGCCCCACGTAGATCAGCGGAAGTTGGGTGATACGTTGCTTTGTTTCTGTTCTTGCGACAAGCCACTTATGACAGGACACATTAATGGCTGGTATACTGGTTACTGAAGTAGATACTTTATTAAAGCGTTGCCTCTGTACTCAGAACTGATCAATATTTGTTTCTATAAATAAAGCAAGTTCATCTTGAGCACATTCAATGTTAAGAGATCACAAGGTATTTAGGGAATCATTTGGAATAATTATAAGCTTTGACATTTTGTTTAGTTCTGAAAGTAGAGAAAGCAAAAGAACCGTTGAAGTAATAAGGATCAGATGGTTCAGGAGACTTTGAACAGTGAATAGCTGTTGGAGTTATGCAAGTGTGAGATTCAAACCTCACCAGACAGACACAAACTGATTTTTGTTTTGAACTTGGTTTTCTTGGGGATGTAGAGTTCAAACTACCACCACTATCCCAACAGAACCTTTGGTCAATGCATTTGTGCATGTTTATGGCGATTATTTTTTTCTATGATCTGTCACTCACTGACTACTGTTTGAACGTGATGGTGCAAGCATTACTTTGGTTTTCTTTGGATATGGACTGCCTTCATTATGCGACGACATTGAGTGTTATCTTACACTTAATTTATTGGGATGGGCAGTGGATTGTGACTGAAGTGTAATGTCGTGGTTTGAAACAGACACATAGAACACATTATCATGATCGTTTTATTCCTTATGGGCTAATTAAAATATAATCTGATTCACGTTCATAGCAACTTGGCTTCTGCAGTTACCTTTGGTTACAAAATCCTCACTGTGTTTTAGGATACTATTTGTTGTTTGTATTTTATTCTTGATTCATTCTCATTGTCATGTAAGATAGATTATTGTATGTTGCTGTTGAGAATGGGTTTGCAGTCATAGCACACTTGACACTGAACCAGTTTTCATGCAAATAGATAATTTTTTGTTGTTGTTTTTGTTGTTGAGAATGGTAAGCAGTCATAGCACACTTGACACTGAATCAGGTTACTTGAGGCTTAACATTAACTCTTTCTTTATCGATGGGTGGAAATGTGTTATTTCCGTTACTATCACTAATGACTGATGAGTCAAAATGCGTTGTTGGGCTCAAAAACATGATGAGTCAAAATGCGTTGTTGGGCTCAAAAACATGATGTGTCAAAATGCGTTTTTCTTCTAGCACATGATCAACTCATATTCAGTAACTCCTATCAATTTTCAATACAATATAGATAATGGTATTCATTCACGAATTAATTATGGGTTTCCCTGACTTATGAACCAACCAAAAGTTTCACGTTTATTGGAACTTGGAATGAATGTTACTAACACCATGTGTCCTTGGTCGAGTTCAGCCTGTGAAGTGAAGGTGGAGACAAATGAAGAGAAAAAAGGAGATGGGAGATGAGACCCTTACCAATCTGTTATCAAATCTTCCAGCATTGATATTTGCACAAATTTACTAAAAAATGAATGCTAAATTGTATGAGGTGGAGTTTTGTCTGATTTTCAGCCTCTGGATTAGCTAGGATTCCTAAATACAATTCAGTCCGTTCTTGTTTGTTATGCGACTGGCCACCAATAATCTTGAATATATATGAACAAAAAATTCCCCTGAAGAAGGAGGGGGAAAATGGGCCTCGGCTTAAGCGGTATATATCCTATCCATCCCGTAGTCTTGTGAACAGTTGGTGCACCACAGGTGATCTGGCAACCAGCGTCTTCCGATCCTCTCGGTTTTCAGAAAGGGTTAAAACAGCTAATTCTATACTTACGACAACATTAATTTCGGTCTGTTCTAGAAGTGAGAAAAAGAAAAATTGGGTTTCCTATGTAATAAAAAAGATATCAATATCTGACCAAAGGCATCGACATCACTGTTATTCCTTAGACACATGAGAAAATCGATGTATACCATACTACTTTTATAAGCGAACACAACTTTTTTACTTGTGTTTGTTCCTTCCTTTTTCTGTCTAACTTTGCTTAACAAGCATAATGTTTTCTTTACAGTCTCTTCCCAACAATGCCAAGAACCAGTTTCCACAAGGTGGCGCCACTGGTGCAGTCTTTGTGCAAGAAGCATGGCCTGAACTACAGGAACAAAACTCTTTATGAGGCCTTTGCCGATATAGTCAGGTATGAATACAACAGCTTGTCTGACATTTTGGAAGCTGAGAGCATTCTTTTCAACAGGATGTAAAAAAAACTCCGCAAAATAACCAACGTTTCTGAGGAGTCTCAAAATATACATGTAGTTGCAATGAGAATCGTTAAGGCAATTTCCATTGATATGTCTCAGAAACATTCATCAAAGGGCACTCTTTCTTTCATTCATTCTTATGAAGGAATTACAACATCCTGACTCCTCCTTTGCCAAACAAGTTGAAATAATAATCTGAGGACTTTTGCTGTCGATGACTTTTACACTCGACTTTATCATAAGCAATGGTCAACCCATCCATTTGTGGTGCGATGGCAGACTGGTTAAATTGTTCGACTCTCAATCTGAGGATCCGGGTTTGACTCTGGGTGACTGTGTTGTGTCCGTGGGAAAGACACTTTACACGATTGTTCCTCTCCCCACCCAGGTGCAAATTGTGTACCAGCATATTCTGCTAGCAGGTAAACCTATGACAGACCTATGACCTATGTCTAGGAGATAATATAAAACTATTCATCTGTTTCGCTTCATGCTACCAAAACTGGGATAAGCTCCAGTTCTATGGGCCTCATAGGGTTGAAGGATTTTACTACTTACTTAACAACCCATCCATTTGGACACAAGTGTTGATCGATATTGATGCATGAAATACACCCAGCTGAATATGTGGACTGGGCCAGCCTCAGCACATTATGTTCTCCTCTCACACTTCACATCCTCCTCTGTAGGCAAGGTATTCATATATTTGTGTGCATACTACACATCTAGGGTTAAAAGTGAAATAGTACTTTAAAATAATTGTTTTTTTGATGACTGAATAGCCAGAACGCTGGATGCCAAGTCCGGGGTTCCTGAGTTTGAATCTTATGACAACAATGTTGTGTTTTTTGGAAAGACATTTTACACCATTTTTCCTCTTCCCACTGAGTTACGAATTGGACACTGACATATTCGTAAGGACAGTAAACCTATTGGCAGACCAATGTCCAATGTAGAGAACAATTTAAAAAATAATTTATTCTACTTTGTGTTATTCAACTCAGTGGAAACTCCGGCTGTATGGGTCCTATAAATCTGGAGAATGTTTACGTTTTTTTAAAAATAAAGAAAAAGACACTCAGCAAAATATAAACTTGTTGAAAATTGAATAGAGAGTCAGTGGAAAATTCACAAATATATAAAATATATAAATATTTTCTTTTAATTTTCATCCTTTTGTACATTGATTCCTGGATATTTATTTGATTTTTTAGTCTTAATTGAATCCATTTTTGTGTCTTCTTTCAGGATGCTTCGGAACTCTGGTGAATTGTGGTACGATGCCTACTATGAGTAAAAGAGGCTCTGGCATGAAAAAAAACAACAACTCTGAGAAGACGACTGCTGACTTCGCAATTGCAAAAATTATTGGAAGAGGAGGGAGGGCTATACTGTCATTGTTTATTTTGTCTCTGGGGTAAAGAATGTTGTGGTGTCATGGAATGGCATGTGCAAACTCAGACATTTTATTTCTTTTGTAGATAACCTCCTTTAGCCTCCAAGAGGTGCTTTGATGAAGTAGTAAATGAATGGCAGAAGTGTTTTTATTTTGTTTTTGTTGTAGACAATTTTTTTTAAAGAAAGAATTAATGAAGTAAATGCAGAAGTTTTTTTTTAATCATTTTAAATCTACACCACAGATCACAAGGAAACCAGTAAACAGGATTTTGTCAAACTGTTTTTCCATCTGAGTTCAACGGCAGCAACATTGTAACTAAGAATCTCCACTGCTAGAACTTTTCATTTCCTTACATAGCTAAATGCAATAATCAAACCTGTTATTAGTCACTGCTGAAATTATTTCAAAATATTTTGACATTAAGAGAAGGGTCTTTAACTCTTTGAGGACCAATGGGGCCAATATATCAGTTCACGAAAGAGATCACAAATTTGTTTCTAGGAATGTAATGATATGAATTTTCTAAAACAACATTCAGTTCCAAACACACTGATAATTTATGTGGTTACTGTTACATGTAGTACTTTTATTGTAAACAGGGTTTATATTGAATCACTTTAAATCATTAAGAGTGGATCCGGTACAAATCAGTAAAATATCTGATCCTCAAAAAGTTAATCTATCACATTTACTCTTCCAGAGGCATTGAAAGGATAATTGAAATTATACTGAAAGGCAATATATAAAAAGTTACGCAATGAAAAACTTATATTTGCCAACAGGATGTTGAAATGTGATTCACAAAGTAGTTGAATGATTATTTACTTGACACTGAAGTAAAGGCTGTAAAGTTCATATTCCTGTGATATCAGCAATGTCATTCCTTAAAAGAAAATAATAAGAATAAACATATCCATTGCAATATGCTGTTCATATGGGACTTAAAGGCAATTCCTGAAATGGATTTAACAGACTGAATATTTAAAGCCGAAACCAGAAAACTGGAATTCTTTAATCAGAAAATTTGATATTGCTTGTGTTGTTTGTATTAAAAATGTAATTTTTTAAAATAGATACATTTTGATCTTTTTTTAGAAATGTTTTTCATTCTTGCATTCAGGTGACATAATACTGTTTTGTTTTGTTTCAATATGAATATATTTCATAAATAACATACACTTTCTTACCCTTTTTTGATACAACTTTATCATAAACTTTCTCAACCTAAAACTTAAATGCCATATGTGTTTGTAAGTAACGTATTGTTTATTTTTTTTAGAACATTCCTTCTTGTGACAAGAACAGAAAATAATTCATTTCCTCAAGGTGATCTTGGAAATTAAATCTTCTTTTCTCACTTTTAAAAATTGTGAAACTGGAGATGGCTGCTTTACTTGCTGGCTTGCTTTATATAAAAATTATGTATACTTACTAATATTTTTAGATTTTTCTGTCTCCGCCCAGTATCTCTACTGTTATACGAGGTGACATTGTGCTCCTTTTTGATCTTTTGATCTTCCTATTTCTGTGATATCTATGACTGAACAAATGTTCCACATCAGAGTTTAACCTTGACCATGTCTTTATCTCTTTGCAAGTCAACTTTTTTTTTCACATTTTGTATTTTTTTAACTATAATTTTTAAGCATTGATTTAAATTTCTGGTGATCTTCTATTTGATAAGTCTATCAAATTTGATATCTTTAAGGATTTTTAGTAAGGATTTGATCTTGAAATTTTAAAAACAAATGACATTTGATCATCAACATCCTGATGAATCTTTATAGAATTCTGTTTTATGGTTTTTAGTGGACCACTTTACTTATAAAAATTTAATTCCACATTTGCTTTAGGGCTCATGAAGTGATTTGCTTTATATATGAGAAGCTTCTAGGTTGCGTGATCTGCTTGTGTGAAAATATGTCGGTGAGAATAAATTACTCTTCTGACTCTGCCCATTTTTTTCCCTCGTTTTTATTGGTGTGAGTTTAGGATTGTAAAAGTCTGTTGCCTGAGAAGTTCCCCATTAAAAAATTAAGCATTATCACCTGTCGCTGTGATACACACACGGAAAACATACGCAGTATGTATACATGCACAAAACGTAACAAAATATTTTCATATTATTTGGATGGGAGACAATTCACTGCTGTATCGCATAGTGATGAATCTGCCTGGCTCACGGAAATCCCACTTTTGAGTTAGAGCTACTTAAAGGTTGGGTGTATTTTCAAACGGTTGCAACTTCGCCATTATAAATGCAATCTTTCTCATTTTTGTATTGCAAATATATGAAAACCCTTTTAACAGATTGTATATAATAATATATGTATCAATACCATTAACATAAAGACAGAAACAATATTTTTTTTGAAAATGTGCAAAATGTTGCCGATTTGTCACTATTACAGCAGTGAATTTTGATCTGATTTAACAGTTTCCATAAAATATTCATCCTCATTTTTGTTTCAGTGAAAATCAGAATTGTATGCACAAGCAAAGATGGAGAGAAAAAATATCATGAAGTGTTATTTTTGTTAAATACCAAGGTTCATATCGCTTGGCTTCCTCTCGTGCTTTTATTTTTTTATTTGTGTACCGGTAAGTATAACGGTTGAAGTACAAAGACCACAAGCAAAAAGCTTTGGGACCAAGGAAATTGGGATGAGAAGATTCATCCTTATTAAAAGAAATAGTTGAGCGTCAATTGAGTGAAGAAGTCAAACAAAAAGCAACAACCCAGTCCTTAGAGTTCCCATGATTATATTTTACTGAGATAGGCCTGCATGTTTTCTGTTTCTATCGTCTCAGTACGGAAACCCATGATTAAAAATGCTCATTCATATCTGCTGTTCTTTGTAAATCCATCAATAAAATACAATGTTGTAGTCTGTGGAGGATTCTATCATCCTGCCATCACACTTTGTGGGATCGACAATAATTAACCTGATGAAGTGAGGTCATACCTGCCACCTTGTCTCACTGAGATACTGGGTTTTTTGACACGGTTTGGTTCGAGGTGCATGGTTTTGTTCTAACGAGTATCTTTTTAAAGAAAATCAAACGTGTGTAAGTCAATGTAAAGTTATATTTTTATCTTTGTCTTTAGACCATTAAGATACATTTTCAAGGGACATTTCAAAGTTGTCTACATTAGCGAATTGATCCACTCATGTTAAAAAAACAAGTCTTTGCAGGAAATAGCAAGAGTAATTTTTTTTTTTTTTTCTATTTAACATATTTGTCCAAATTTCCAAATTTTATGACATTAACACAGAGAAAAGCGATGTTATAATTTTTTCAGGAGTGTCTGTTATGTTTCTCTAATTCTGAATTCAAGATTTTTTGTTTTGTATTGCCTGTGATTGTAGAGACTGGCTTAGTTGTCAAGTGGTTAGGCCTTTGCATATACAATCATGAGGTTATTGGTTCAAGAACTGGCTGGGTCAGTTTCCACAACGTGGCCATAAGAAATACTCTGTACACATATTTTTCTTTTCGTCACCATCAAGGCTCGAAGTTGGTTTTAGCATATTCTACTGGGGAGTAAACTCATGACAGACTAACGTCCTGTCTGGGTGATGATCTAGTTTGATATGTTCTGCTCTAACTTTTGAAACTGGGATAAGTTCCGGTTCCTTGAACCTTGAAAAAACTCAACTTTTACTAACTCTATGAAGTCTATACACTTCAGTGGTGGAGGAAAACCTTTACACGTTCATTCGAATTTGTTTCAGATAATAATACAACATGTCATTATGTATTGGGATGCAGTGACTTATAAAAGTGAAAGATCTGTGACGCTGTTCTGGCTCATTTCTAGGCAACAGCTCACAGTATCTGCGGATGTAATGAAGTTTCAAACATTCTTCCTCCCTGAAAAGAAGTTTTTGCCGATGTGTGCATGTGTGTGTGTATTTAATTCTTAGTTCTGCCGCTCACATTAAGTAAAAAAGAGAGAATTTTTGTATTATCATAACACTGTTATTCTACTATGTATTTTGACATTTCTTTGTAATAAGGAGTAATAATAATATACAGGGTGTTTCATAACTTGTGCAACTTATTAAAATTGTTTTGTTTTGTCTTCTACTTCTATGCAAACTCTATGTTTTATTTAGATTTTGTATCTAAGAAAGTACTATTTAAATATCGAAAATATAATTTTAAAGGTTTTATATTTTATTACTTTTGCGAGATTCTGTATATTATTTTACCTTACGGTTGCCATATTGCTCGTGCATTGCTTTTACTTTTATAGTCTAGGCCTCTTTAAAATGAATGTGTCCCTTAATCGGACCTTGTGGATTTAATTTCCAGATCTATTTGAATGGACAAAAGAATTAAAGTACACTTGATCATAAAGTCTTAGAGCTCATGAAATGTAAAAACACTTTACCAGAAACTGGTAAAGGGCCTCGCTGAAGAAAGTTTGATTTATCTTGAACATAGCAGGCCTTTCTGTTCTTCTTACTCTTAGTCTTGAAATTCTCATACGAATTTTTTTGTGGGGAGGAGGTGAATGAATTGATGAGTCCAGGGGAAAAACAGGCATAGTCACACAAAAATGTGGGAAAATATTATATATTTCAGTATTGAGATGTATGATTAGTTTAATATTTTGCAACACAGACCTAGAATGGCTGTTCATCGAGATGGAAGAAGCTGTAAGCGCTAAATCAAACACAAGTAAAGGTAGTAGTCTTCAAACGTAAAAATTTCATTCTCTGCATTTTGTGACTATGCCCGTTTTTCCCCTGGACTCTGTTTCATTAGTGTGGAGAAAGGATTTTTTTTTTCTATTGAAGGCGATGTAATAGATACATGAAATATTTTCTTTGCTTTCTGTGCTTACATTAATTTTTCACATACACGCCATGTATTCTGTCCAGTTTGCATATATTTAGTGTGCTATTTCTAAAGCTTTCATCTTTCTTAGTAATGCAACGAGTTGATAATATTAACACACATGACCATTAAAGCATCAATTTCAATAAGTCTTGTGAAGATGTTTTTTGCTGCCCAAAGTGGACACAAATAGGTCAGTGATGATGATGATGATGATGATGATGATGATGATGATGATGATGATGATGATGATGATGATGATGATGATGAT
>JBDFRD010159116.1:0-12308 GCA_039654405.1 Bullina lineata | reverse complement strand
AGAGAGAGAGAGAGAGAGAGAGAGAGAGAGAGAGAGAGAGAGAGAGAGAGAGAGAGAGAGAGAGAGAGAGATGGACAGAAAAAGAAAAATTATACATTCAGCCATTTTGAATGTATCAGGGGTCCAAATGGACGTGACACAGACAGACTGCACGGTGAAATGTCAGGATGGCAGGCTACAAAGGCTGCAACACTTATGTGTAGTCCCACAAAACTCAGTAGCTTTTTCCAAGAAATGACAAGAGTAGACTACTGCCATAGAAATCAGTTCGACACGAGAGAAAAGGGAGACAACCACAGAAAAAACAACAACCCCGAGATGAAGCAAGGGGAAGTCATTCCATGACAGGAACAAGCTGGACACGAAGATAAAGATGGAGGAAAAAGATATAGTCGCCACTGAAGGAAGAAGTCATGAGGACGCAACAGTCTGCATTCAGGTCACTCACAGTCAAACTCTCTTCCACCTCTCATCCACCGCTCATCCACCTCTCTTCACCTCTCATTTACCTCGCTTCCATCCCACTTCACAAATCATGCGTTCATTTGTTACGAAGACACCAACAGTTTGCCCTATTCCTCAGACTGAAGGCGTGAAATCGTTCAAACAATTCTCATCTTTCTCTTCCACACGCTTCAAGAATTGCCAAAACAATTTTCTACTGCCCTATCCATCAGGCTGAAGGCGTAAACTTGCTCAAACAACAAGAATTGTCAAATCGTTTTTCTACTACCCTAAACATACTTCAGCTATGAGGCTAAAGGCATAAAATTGCTCAAACAAAACAACTTTTTTCCCGTCCATGATTATAATTTTTTCTACTGCCCTATCCTTCAGGCTCTGGGTATTTGCCCCACAGGTACATAAAAATAAAATGAGCTGAACGACTATGGCAGACATGCCAACCCCATTTACGGCTTGGAGTAATCACGAGCTGAACTCACAGTAAAATGAAGACCCAAAAAGAGCAATTTTACTGTGTACAAGATAATGCCAGAGAACGAAGAACGCAACGGCAATGAGATTTAAAAGCATCCTTGCCGTAATTTTTTCGTAACTGCCCGTGAACCGTAATTTCTCACAGCTCTCCGTAATTTCTTACGGCGAACCCGTAAAGTTGGCATGTCTGCTATGGTTGGTGTGGACAATGGAAACTGAACGGCCTCTGAAGTTATGAGAAACAAGGACTGTTGTACAGTGTAATAGTTATATTATTATTATATTATACCGGTATTCCTGCTTTGGTCATGTCGAGTACAAAACCGAGACCTATTCATCGATATAACGCAATTTTCTTGTCCCATGTGTATGAAATGATGAAAGTTATGATAAATCTACACGCCACAGTTCGTTCAGTGTTCATGGATGAGTTATCTCCCATGTTGTATGATTACTGTGCTAATATTACAAGCAGGCTAGGACTAACAGTTCTAACACTCACGGAAAATTCTGTTCACTAGAAAAACAGAATAGAACACAAGAAGGGCTAGCATGCACACACACACACGGACACACAAATAAACACACACACACATGGACACATACACACACACATGGACAACACATACACACAAGCATACACACTTGAACACTCAAGCCAGCGCACATGAACCAACCACGGACACACACACACATACACGGACACAAACACACAAGCATACACACTTGAAAACTCGCCAGCGCACATCAACCAAGCACAGTCCGCGGCCACAAGCCACACGTCTACAACTTGCTACAAGTGCCACGCAGCAGAGAACGAGGACAATGGCTTGTCCAACTACAAAATAAAGATGCAAACTCATGAAGGAGAGAATGAAGCACTCAAAGACATCGGGGCCAGAACATCTGAGTCGGAGGTTCCACTGGTGGACAGAGAGCCTCCCGTCTAGAAACTTGCTGAAGACTAGGGGATGCTGTGGTTACTATTAAATTTATCTATCACTTCTCATTATGACACTAATCTATAATCTATATTTATCCAATCACTTTTTCATTCTGAGGCTGCTATATTCAATAATATATCTATCTATCTATCATCGTTTCCTTCTGACATGACTATAATCTCTAATCTATTACCTTATCACTTTCTCAATCTGACGGTAATCAATAATATATATTTAATTGATCATATAATTTTTCATTCTGACACTACTACTACCATCTATTATTTATCCTATCACTTTTTCATTCTGACGCTGCTATATTCAATAACATATTTATCGCATCATTTTTTTTCATCTGCCGCTACTATATTTAATCTATTTTTATCTTATCACTTTTTCATTCTTTCAGGAGCATAAGAAAAATGATGACACTGTATGGGACATTGATGATTGTTTTTGTATGCATTTTTTTTTATTTCTTTATGAAGAATATCAATAGGAAAAGTTTGCCCTTAATAAAAGCTTCCATAGGCTTATGTCTGACCTTACAAGCAGATTTGACGAAAACTAGAAACATCAAAAACAGCATCACAGGTCAGGAGAGAACGGAAAATGTTTCATATTGGCCAGAGCTCCACAAAAAAAAAAAAAAAAATTGAAGGGAGACAACAAGGTAATCCAACCAAATTCCTTCCCATGAAGAAAGCGCTCCTACAATTCTAGAATTCTAGCGCCGATATAAGTAGTAAAGATGAATGCCAGCCGAATGTTCCTCTATGCCAGACAAGTTTCACAGATGGAAGGGACTCTAGTTAGCCGCGAGAGAAACCTCCAACAAAGAAGTTATGTCCCCTGAATTCACCGCAAACGTGATAAATTTTCTCGGCAAACAGACATTGCACCCACGACTATTACGCAGAATCTTTTTACTGTACATATTCAACATGATCAACAAATTATGTTATGAAAAGATCGCATTTATAATTATAATCATCATCATCATCATCATCGCCATCATTATCATCAACAGAGGATATAGTTTTATAAATGTATTTACTTATATAATATGTATATAATATATATATATAATATATTTATATATATATCTTTATAATGAGTACATTATTTATAATATAATTCATTTTGTGAAGTCATTCATGTTCAAGAAAGAGCAAATAATAATAAAAAAAAAAAAATTAAAGAGAGGAAGGGGGAAAAAAATTCAATACGGTATAAAAAAAAAAAACAATAACAAGAACCACTGCAAGAATTTCTTCTGTTCATATATATGTACATACATAAGCAAACACGTACACCTTTGAAAAAGCAATATATGCGAACACTTCGACGTACACTACCTACGAGCTGTACGGTCGCCGTGCCAGCTCAGAATACGTTTGTTGCATAAGAAAATGGCAACACCGGCACGTATTGGTGTCCACGTACGAGACCACAGAGGAAGTGACCGGAGTCCCATTACGTTCCACATGATATCAGCGCAAAGCAAAGCTAAAACCGTTTGCTCCAACGTAAGAAAACACGTAGAAAAACACGAAAAAAAAAAAAGGTAAAAAACCGCACTACAGAAATATTTCCATTCGAGTCTGTGTAAGTCAATTCTGGAGAATTCATGAATTCATATTCACACTCGAGTTTGTGTAAGTTTACTTCTCGACAGTTACTCCCAGTCCAGTCCCTGTAAGTTGTTCCAACTTGGGGCCCAAACTATGACAAGGATGAATCTATGGCTTGTGATAAACTGGAATACTCAGTGTTGAAGTCTGTGGGCCTTCTAGAATTTACACACAGTGGTAAACACAAATAAAGGGACCTATCCTAGAACGCTGGCATGTCGTGGACAAACCTGAAGAGAGATACCCACTTGAAAAAGTGTTGCTTCGGCCCTATGTTCCTCTGGGAATGCAGAGGCATAAGTCAAGTACGTCAATCCTGAAGAATACAAAAAGAAACTAGCACTCGACATTTCTGTCCACAGGTGATTTTGATGCATCTTGGGTAGTATTTGTCTGCTGTTCGACCACTGAAAACAGAAATGCTGAGTGTTGGTTTGTTTTTGCATTCTTCGGGATAGCTCCTTTTATTTGTTTTTACCACTTCATATTTTTCAGCTTCCCAACAACTTTTATCCACACTTTTTTGCATTCATTGCAGAATTTCCACAGCTGCTAATTAAACGATTATTCGTCGTCATTCCATACCGCGACACAGAATCCTTTCTTCGTGACTAGCTGTGTTTGAGCAACACACATCCTTACTAGAAGACATCCAAATGCAATGTTACCACAAGGAATGGCCCATTATCCACTCAATCATCACGACTGACACACAAAACAATGTGAAAAACAACAAACACTGCTACAGTGACTGATCCTACAAAATGAAATACGGCAGCAGAGGTCTTGGGCGTGTCCTGTCACTGTCGTTAAGTCAAAATCTACTAGGAACATTCTGTCCTATCTTTTCACTACATAATTCTGCCCGTAAACCGTAATTTCCGACGGCTCCTCGTAATTTCTTACGGTGAACCCGTAATGCTTCCATGTCTGTCTACCCCTGACCATTACTTCCATCAAAGGGAGAACAGACTCGATACACAGAACTCTTCAAAGTTGGAGTCAAGAATCAACAGAGACTTGCCAATTTCATTTCAAACTATAAAATTTCATTATAAGGGATAAAAAAAAGGAATAATTATACAGAAACAAAATTATACAAAAAAATATTGTAAAACAACTTTTGCCAGCCCGCAACATGACTTTCATAAAATTGTAAAAACCCTAACTCTAACAGAAACCAAAATGTGTTGTCTCATTAATGTCCATCTTTCCATCTATCGCACGCACGTGCATACACACACTTACTTGTCATGAAAACAATTTTTTTTAATCGAAAAATATTTAAAATGCAAAGCAAAAACAAAAAAAGAAAAAAAAGGAAAAAAAATATTTTGGCATAAGTGAAAGTTTGAGCGTCCGTCTACTTCTCCCTCCTCATTTCCTGCCCAATATTAAGATGAAACAATTCCTTCTTCAGCTAGGATCCCCGTTCCCCCTGTTCCAGTAGACTTAAGCTTTCAGAATTCACCGCCACGGCACAGAGGATACGGTTTGATGCCAGATTAAATAAAACTTAAAAGTGAAAACATCGCTAAACAATGTCTAAAAAGTTTCGTATAGTGCCAATCACAAAATGTTACGTGTAATGTAACCCAAACGCTTACACGAAATGTTACGTGTAATGTAACCCAAACACTTACACAAAATAAGCACTCAGTTCTCTCCCTTTCTCTTCCAACCGAACCAAGAATCAACCTTCTCTCTTAAAAAAAAACAAAACAAAAACAAAACAAATATATATATATATATCTCAACAGCCACAACCAACAAATACTTTTTCTTCCCACAATGAAATCAAAGCTTACAACATTCTATGCTACAATCATAGCATTAACTAACTTGTATTCTCTCGTTGAAACCAAAGCAGCAAGGGCCAGTAAGTTGTGCAGCAAATCCACACGGAAATCGACAGCGCAAAACAGCCTGACGACAAGAATTCCGCAACGTCGCCAGTCGCACGCCGATACGTGAAGAGGTTTGATGAAGATGAAACAAGACCACAGTCGATGACAACGTCGATGAAAAAAAGACATGGTATGCCCCCGAGGCGTTGAGGCGTCTTCGTTGCACAGATGCTGACGAGGGGGGGCGGGGCAGGGAGAAGGGACGGTGGGAGCTTGGCCTCTATCTGGTCCCTTCCTTGTTATGGCTAAGGTCAAGGTCATGAGGCGAAAATGAGGGCCAGCTGACCAGCTTGATGTTTTGGATGTCAGAAGGTCGATGTGGTCTATCCTAGGCTGTTTTTCTTTGTGCAAAGTTCGGTGATATTAAAGTTTCTTTCCTCGACAGCTGTGTTTCAAGACAGAGCAGCATTAGCAGTGAAGTCGACACGGAAAAGTCTCAGCTTTCGTCTGTCACAGCTACGACGTCATGGGGAAAACGGGAGAACACACACGATACACACCTTTCAGGCAAATTGTTTTCAGTCGTTATAGCAACAAGAGGAAACATTTCAAACACGTTTGTCCGTCTAACTTTCATATCCAGCGACCTGGTCTGCGTTTCATTTCAACTCCGTGACCCATTTTCATCGGCGCGTCAGAAATGGGGACACAACCACAGCCTTATTGAAGATCTGGAACAGTCTGCACCTCCTGAATTATACTCCGTAACGTTGCCGCTATTTTTACACCGTGCAAAATATTTGTGCCTTGGACAGTTTCATCGTAATGATGTAAGCAATTACGTTGTGATGAATTTTCATACTTTAGCGAATGTTTGCATGGATGATAAGACTAGCAAAGGTTTAGCAAGGCTATTGTTACTACAGTTAATGGTAATTTGAACAAAATGGAACGAGAAAAAGAAATCTGAAATTATTGTGAATCTGATACATCAATGAGATGAAATCCTGCATGTATTCTGTAATACTGCAAACTAGGCATTATTTTAATTGTATGGATTTTCTTTTTTTTTTTTCTTATCTTTCAGTTTCAAACAATACTAAACCCAGTCATGGAGTTATTCCCCTTTAACCAGTCAGAATAAAATGATATGGTACGGACCAAGGAATACTGCGACACCCAGGTCTTGTCCTTTCAGGTCCTCAAAAACAGGAGGAACATTTTCGATCAGCTAAATCTACCAACAGGTCCAAATCTTGGCCACAAAGCTATAAAATCACCTCCACAATTTTTACTAAACTGTGCAGCCGAAGAGATAGAGTAATAAAAGGCTTCAAGCTGGTCATTTTTCTTGCAGGGGAAGCCATATGTAGTGGGCCTCCGTCAGTCAAGTCTGACTATGGATAGAACATCCTATGATAGGCTAAGCCATAGATAGTTAAGAATAGCTTTACGAATATTAAACAAGATACATACGTAAAATAACTGATTTTTTTTTTTACTAACCGAACTATGTAGACTAAGAGAAAGCAGGAAAAATAAAGAACAACAGAATGTGTTTTGCTGAGGAGATCGTAGCCCCAAACTAAAAGCAGACATCGAGTTTCTAAAGGCAGTCACAATGACAATTAAAACATGTTTTTCTTCATTAAAAAAAAACAATAAAAAACCAAAACAACGGAAGCTTGTAAAGACGGGGGAAGTAACCTTGAATCAAGGACAAACCAACATGTAACAGGATTCTCAGAGGTAGGTGAAGTTGGAAACGAAAAAAAAAAAAAAGAAAAAAATGTTAAAATGGGATATGGAACACTTACAGAGTGTTTACAATGTTTCTCTTGTCCAAAATGAAACATGAACTTAAAAAAAATAAACAACAAAAAGCTAATCGTCGATAATAATCTCGCCTATCACAAAACACCTGAAGAAAAAGTCACCTTTGCCCTTTGGACTTTTGACCTCAGTGTAAGCTATCTATCGCTATCTATCGTCACTTAAGACTTCAAAGTTTAAAAAAAGATGCAAAAAAGTAAAAAAAAAAATACAACAACAAGCAAAACCAAAAGAGGCTCACAGCCATACGCCCACCCCCAATGTCACGACAATGCTGCAGTTTCGTCGTCGTTCCCGCCATCACTGCCGAACAGGAAGCGGCAAACAGGGCGGACACACAGGAAGTACAAAGTAAAGTAGACGATATAGCTCCACGCAGGAGACGACGGAAGTAGAGGCCCTAGAAAAAGGTTGTTGTCCCCCTCCTCCCCCTCCACCCCCACCCTCCTGCTCTCACAGCCCACCCCCAACGCTGCGGTGGCTAGGAAGGCGGAGTGGTGGAGGGGGACTCGCTCTGACTGCGTAGGCTTGTGTACACAGTGTCCGAAGTAGCCAGGCGCTCGAAGAACGGAAGCAAGTCCAGGAGCTCGGTGTCATTCATCTCGTCAAACCATGAAGTAACCCCGACCTGAGGAGAAGAACACAGAATCGTCAGGAACTCTTGGGGAAAGGAAATTAAAATGTTCTTGTCGGTATCTAACCCTTTCACTGCCGAATTCGCCGACGGACGAAAAGTAATGTTTGCTAATTGCGAATATTGACAGTGTCACTTCACTGAATCCTAATTTCAGTCTTTTATATTAATTAACATAACACCGACTTAAATTCCATTCAAAAATGAAGAACAGGAAGTCTGAAATATGTTTGTACTCAAGTTCTTCTTCTCGCTATTTCATTAAATTGTTTTTGCTAGGGTTGAGATACACACAGCTGGCAGAGAAAGGGTTAAGGCCCAAAGTAAAAAAGTAAAGTAAAGTTCTTTCAAGGCCAATGAGGCCCATAGAGCCGGAGCTTATCCCGGTTTCTGTAGCGTGAAGTGGAACAGATGATTTTAATATTATCTCCTAGACAGGACGCTGGACTCTCGTGAGGCCCAAAGTAAAAGTATGTTAAGTTCCTTCAAGCTCTCTTAGGCCGTAGAGCCGGAGCTTATCCCGGTTTTGGTAGCGTAAAGCGGAGCAAATGTTTCTTTTACATCATCTTCTACACAGGACGCTAGTCTGTCATAGGTTTACCTCCCCAGCAGAATACGCTGGTACCCAATTCGCACCTGGGTGGGGAGAGGAAAAATGGTGCAAAGTGTCTTTCCCAAGGACACAACACGGTATCCGGAGTCGAACTCAGTACCCTCGGATTAGGAGTTCACAGCTCTAACTATTCGGCCACCGTGCCCCCTTACTACCTACTTAAAATGATTAACCTACGGTTCTCACTTCGTCATCAGAAACAAATGTACCATCAACGCCCCACCCCCTGCCTCCCTAGCATTAGCTTTCCAAGAATTCATCGAATTCCAAGAAACTCCTGAAAGTAAACCGTGTCAGCAGTAGCCCAGCATCTGGTACTCACAGCATTGTCAGGATGGAAGATGTAGGAAGCGGGTGAGTTGTCGATGATGACCACCTGGTTCAAGTCTCGACCTAACCTGCTCAGGTCCTGAAACCAAACGATATCGGTATGTTTGAGTTGGGGCTAACGATGGGTGTTGGCGCGAGTTATAGTACTATTTTTTGTTGTCTTTTTCTTGTTATTTTTCTTCTTCTTCTCATTTTTCTTCTATCTCTTCTTCTTGTTCTTCTATCTCTTCTTCTTCTTCTTTTTTCTTCTTATTCCTCTTCTTCTTCTCCTTCTTCTTTTTCTTCTCCTTCTTCTGCTTCTTCTTCTTCCTTTTCCTCTTCTTCTTTTTTCTTCTTATTCCTCTTCAGCTTCTTCTTCTTCTTCTTCCTCCTCCTCAAAGAGGAATCATGCCCTAAACAACTGACTTGAAGAAAAGATTAATTTGTATTTACATGACAGGATATACATTTGAATACAAATACTCACTTTGACATAATTGCCGCGATGAAAGACACAAGATTCCCTGAAGAGGCGACAGCGAAAAACATTCCACTTGTCTAGCAAGTCTGCCACTGGGTCGGCATACTGGAAGATGTGAGAGCCGAAATGAGTTCAACGGAAGAATAAGTTGATAATTCTAAGCTCGGTAGAAGGATATTGAAATATTTTGGCCGAACAGAACAAATATAGAAGTTTTAAACCAATCAGGGTTGCAGCATTAACCGATATCATCACCTATCGTCAATGGAGAGGATTGGTCATATCGATAGAATGAACAATGTACCAGGAGGTTATATTCTGTTTTGTGGATAGTCTGTGCAATCTGATTGGGAACAATACTCACTGAAAAGGAGCAATTGAATTTAAATGATGAGGAAAAGTTATTTAAAAAAAAAAAAGAACAAGTTCCTTCAACCTCAAAACATGTAAGACATGAACTACACAGGATAAGCCAAGCTGTGCTCGTCAATATATTAGCCCATCGCAGGAAGAAGGTTAAAGGTCAACACACGCCACAGTGTGTCAGACTCCCACCTTGGCAAGACTTGCGGTGAAGAGCACACACTCAAACAGTTCCCCCATGCGCTGCAAGAACTCGTCAACGTGCGGCCGTTTCAACACATAAACCTGTGCACAGAAAGGTCAAAGTCAACTTTTTCCAAAGCTAAAAAGGTCCATAGTAAAGTTCCTTCAACACATATGAGGCCCATAGAGCCGGAGCTTATCCTGGCGTTGATAGTGCACCGGGTGTTTTTAGTAGATCATCTGATAAAATAAACTCTACTTGCTTGTCCAATATTCTCATGAACATCAAGAAAGAAATTAAATTCCTCACTTATACTTATTTTTTACGTTTTTTGGTTCTTTATTTTACCCACACAGAGCAGTAATAATCTGAAAACAAAAAACCAAAAAAACACACACACGGACAAAAGAGCCAATTTAAAATTTGTCAGGTAGATCTACATCAGTTTAATTCAGCCTGACTGCATAGAAGTTTTTGAGTGTATAAACCTACAACTACAACAAAGCCGTGATCAAGTACAACTATAACAAAATCACCCACGTCCCTCTTCAACCCAAACTGAAACAAATAAACGTGTAGCCATCGCTGGCGGCACAACCGTGGTACCAGAAATCTAATGTACCGGAGTTGGAAATGAATGAGGCGCCATTGACAGGAGGTGTGGTTATCTTACCTGGTGAACGGTACCGTCGATCTCCACAGGGACAATAAAATCAGCATTGTTGATAGGCTGCGAATAGGAACGGGGGGGGGGGGGACACAATTGTCAGACTGAATTAGATCTGGCTGGAAACAGTGGTCGTAGCACTATGGACCTATAAATATCTAGGAGTTTTTACAGGTTTTTAAAAAATTCTAGATCGCTCTCTAAGTATAAATAAAGAACGTTTGTAAAAATCATCCGATACTTCGATCAATTACTTGCCTGAATGCCCGCAATTTTGATTATGAAAATTAATATATTATATCAGTAGTTGGCAAGTCTGTCAAATATTTAGGAGATTTTTATGAGAAATTGAACAATTTTAGGAGATTCTAGAGTGCTACGACCCCTGTCTGGAACTCATTGGAAAAAGTGGGCAGAACAGTCGCGTCCCAGTGTGACTTTAATCTAATGGGAATTAACCTAATTCTAATAGTAGTGGCGAGAGACAAAGAAAGAACAGGACAAACATGGTCAGAACTGGCAAACTTATCCCTGGACAGAATGAAGTGGAAATCCTTTGTGTGTGGCTTATACCCTGGGCAATGATGATGAAGTGGAAATCCCTTGTGTGTGGCTTATACCCTGATAAGGGTGAGGGGCAATGATGATGAATAGTAGTGGCGACATTTTCTGTTTAATGCTTTGTAGATTTTTTGCATGAGGCGCACAGATTGATTCGAGGTCCCTAACACTACAGCTAAGCACATAGACAATAGATTACTTTGCACATTCATCTATCAAGAAGAAAATTATATCAAACTTAGCTGAAGTCTGACATCAGACATGCCAACCCCATTAGAGGCTTGCAGTAATCACGAGCTGAACTCGCAGTAAAATGAGGACCCAAAAGATTAATTTTACCGCGTACAAGGATAACGTCAGAGAACGAAGAATGCAAATGTCGGTCAACTCCTGTTCTGCCGGATCTTGTGTCTTTGTCGTAATTTGGCAGTAGTTGCCCGTAAACCGTAATTTCTGACGGCTCCCCATAATTTCTTATGGAGAAGATGTAAAGTTGGCATGTCTGCAAAATGCTCCTTTTCAATTCTATAGATATATACGTTCCAACAATTACCCTGTTATGCATCTCCTACCATACACGAACATGTCTGAGAGCGCTTCGCTGAAATGCCAATCGACATGGCAGTTGACACGACATTTAAGCGATGTACATATTTTATAACATATTGATAACCCGACGCCTTTACTGCCCCATATATACAAAATAATTAATACAGCTACTCTCTCTCTCTCTCTCTCTCTCTCTCTCTCTCTCTCTCTCCTTAAATGTCAGAAAATGTCACCAGGCTACAAGTTGCTTAATTCTGATCACTATCTTTATCCAAAGCTTCCGTCGTTTCTCTCGCGAAGGAGATCAATTTATTCTACTAACGAGGGTGGGGATGTCTTTCAATTTTTTAAAAAACTGAATTCGAACAAAAAGAGAATGATGGATATTCAATGATTGTTTTTATTGTTTCCTGAACCCTGTAGCTGTGATCTATTTGGTGGTAACAGCTTCATACTTCAACTTCACCAACACCATCACTGCAGTCACCACAACCACCACCACCATCTTTTTCTTCTTCCTCTTCAACACCACCACTACCATCACCATCTTTTTCTTCCTCTTTTCTTCTTCACCAACATCATCACGACCTTTAAATCCACTACCACCATCACCACCACCACCACCACCACCACCACCACCACCACCACCACCACCACCACCAATATCATCACCATCAACACCCACTACCACCACCATCATAACCATCTTTTTTCTCCTTTTTTTTTCTTCTTCACCACCACAACAACCCC
>JBDFRD010159005.1:0-12308 GCA_039654405.1 Bullina lineata | reverse complement strand
GGCAAAGCAGCAGGAGTCGATGGCATATATCCCGATATGATAAAGCACCTTGGACCCAGGGCCATCCACTGGCTATCAGACTGTATCTCACTGTCAGAGCAGACATTCTAGATCTCGTTTTAATTCTATTGACTGACACAATGCTGCAAGTGCAAGAATTCATCAGACTTGTCCTTTCCGAAAATGTGTTGTGTCACACAACAGTAACATTTGAGATACCGGTACTGGATAAATTTACATGTAAATCATTGTACATTCACAAAAGTAAAGCAAATTTGATCAGCAGCACATTAAACTAATCTAGCCCTGTATTGTCCAATACTTTCAAAGAAAAACTCAACACACTGAATTGAACTTAATTTCTCTAATTAAATTTAAACAATTTGTAGTACCGTACCGGTACAAAAATATGTCATGAAACTTTGCCATGCTTTGTGTAAAGTTCAAATACCAACAGAAGTTTGGTGACTTCCTAATCCAATACATGTAGGGCCTATTGGTTTGATATTTTTTTCTAATTTATTATTATCGTATTATTACTATCAATGTACATAATTTTTCAAAAAGGTTTCTTACAAGTGTACACATACATGAAATTAAATGCACATGTCTGATGACCTCCCTCCAAACGTAAGTCACTGAGTGTCAGTGTCACTTTTATGTGTGTCACAGGTTATTTTGCTAAAAGCCTACAACTACATGTGTATGTACAGTATTTCTCCCCTGAATTTGTGTAGTCTGTACTACATTTGTACTATGTAGTGATGTACAGGGTAGTTTTGAGCAGCTGTAAGAAAATGTGGACAGCTTCATTGATAGAATAAATCAGATCATATTGAAATTCAAATTTAATTGGATTGTCCATACTTTAACCAAAGCACACGTGAAAACTTGTCTACCACTACCATTGCTAATTGTATAAAGTTTTTGTTATTCGTAACCTCTCTGTTCTGAGTTTGTATGTTGTAAAAACCATACCAGCGTAGTCTGAGATAAGTCAGCAGGTGCAGACTGAACAGTTAGTTGAGACACTTCCATTTACTGCATGAAAGCTATTGGGCGATGTCATGGTCAATATTGGAATGCCAAACTGACATTGTTTCCAGAAAATGTAAAAAAAAACCACATCCTTGAGAAAGACACTAAACACCATTTCTCATTCCAACCTTGGTGCTATTTCAAATACATTGTGTCATAGGGCCTATTTATTTGGGTAACAGTACAGTTGTACCAACGTATTCTTGTGCAAGTAAACCCAAGACACCTACCATCCTGAATGCTGTAAGTGTAATGAAATCAGGATAAGCTTCAACTCCCAGGCCTTAAAGGAACTTATCTTTACTGCATAGTAGTGCTTTCCCAGTGGCCTAGAGGACATTATTTTGTTGAATTCATGCTATATCAAGGTGGTTTGAACACACTGAATTCTATTTAGGATGAATGAATCGGATGGCTACATCAAAGACTGGATGCAAGTCATGCTCATCACATTTTGCTCTTATCAATGTATAAATCTTTAGTATTTGCTGTAGTCTCAGCAGATTATTTTCACAATAACAAAACTACAGAAAATAAATAAAGGATCATTAAGACACCATTTTAAAGCTATAAATTTGAATCACTACTTATATTAAATTTTTGTTATGTCACAAATGGACGGCAAGAGTCAATTATGCAAATTAGATGTAAGGAAATTTCTGGAACAGAAAACAATAAATAGAGAAATAGGAGGACAATATGAGTTTATTTGGACTTATGTACAAAAAATGGGTCAAAGCAAGGTTCTGGCTGTACAACAACAAATCTTAAAATTATGGTCCGCAAAATCTGAATGAGAAAAAAAAAATGATTTGATTTTCAATTCCCCCACCCCACTCTCCCTCGTGTTACAGTGACATCGAATAAAAAAAACAATTTTTTTTTTTACATTTTCATATAAAATGAAAGATGAATTATGATGCATACATAAAAAGTAGTTAGCGCTTGTACGGGTGGTATCCATGTGATCCCCCACCACTGCCACCTCCTGAAGCATTCCTGTTGCCCTGCTGCTGGTATCCACCTCCATAGCCATCCTGGCCACCACCGCCGCCGCCGCCACCACCACCACCACCACTGTAGCCTGTGGAACATGGGGGGAAAAGGGGCAGAAAAATATGGTTGAGTTGTGTAAGATTTACTAAGCAAGTGTTTTTGTACATGATGCTCTAGAATCTTTATGAGCAAATAATCTTGGATCATGTTTTCATCTATAACAGTTGACAATTATATGTACCGGGCAGGAAATTGCATTAAATAAAAACCATCAGTCTAACACTTGGCAGTAGGAAAAGCAATAATTGTACTTTTCACCATCTGCCCCCGTACATTCTAATGTACCATTTGCCTTCCATTTAAATCACTACTCTCTAGAAAGAGGACCTCCTTGCATAAAATCAAGTACGGTAACAATAATCGGGTGAAAATAAGAGATTTCAAGCTTCCCATCCTGAGATTAATCATTTTTGGAATCACAAAATACTCAGGTCTCGAAAGACTAGAATTTAGATGCAACAAATAAACTACAAAGTATAACGGCAACAAAGGCCAAGATAGTATGCATCAGTACACAACTATTCATGTTAAATCTTAAATTATAAACAACTTATACGATTGATACAATCTTGAATTATTCTTGCCAAACAGGCAGGAATGTTTTCACTACTCCTACATCATCATGCCTTAGTAAACTACGTGGTATGACGAAAAATGATAAACTGTGCACATTTTGTGTGCTACGGTATTCCTGAACAGAAATTAACACAACCAAAACAAAACAAACAAACATTCAAAACAATACTTATAATAGTTTGTCTCAGTTTTATAGAAGGTTGTTCGGCAATCAGTTAAGCATTTTTTCAATACAAGACTATACTGTGCAATTTGAAATGCCCTTTTATGAATTATGATCAGTAAAGCTTGTTGCACAACTTGATATATGCAAAAAAAAATGTTCCTGACATACAATTTACATGTAATTTATGGGTTTCCCAGCATGGAACAATTTATATATTTACAAAATATTGACAAAGGTTCAAAATCAAACGTCAGAAGAAAGTGCTGCTGATATGTCAACATGGACTAACCTCATACTGACTGCCAGGTCTCAAAAATGGAACATTTCAAGTAAAAAAGAGTTGGTAATCTTGAATCAAATATCATGTGAAAGGCTCAACTGATTCTAATTTACTATACAACATAGAAACAATAAAACACTAACAGACTCGGAATCACAAGATTGTTTTTCATGAAGAAAATAGGAAGAAAGATCACTTACAGACTACAAAAATAGATTTTGAATAACTAGGAAGATACCAATATTGTCATGCAGTGTCACAATTCATCTATAATAAGCATACTTTTCACTGTTCGATTATTAACAGATTTAAAAAAAAAAAAAAAAAAAAAAAAAAAAAAAAAAAAAAAAGATTAAGAGTAAATTTTAAAGTTACATTCTATAAATTGGAGAAGTGTTGTCATTTAAATTGTTTCCAGCCTAATGTGTCAACCACCCATGACTCACTTCCTGGAGTCTGGGTTAGGGTTGCCTATAATATGTGTATCCAATCCAAGGGGGTAAAAAAAATCATTTTTACTTATTACACATCACAAAAAAAAATAATACCTAAAATCACATTTATGCTGATGCTTTTTAAATAATGCATGTAAACATTTTTTTATAGGTACAGTATTAGTATTAGTGGTATTGAATTGTTAAAAGTATTAATTAAAACTCGTATGATTAGCATCTCATATATTTGTGAATCTATGAATCCTTTCAGCATTGGCATTTTCTTCAGAATTGCCAGCATTAGACTTCTCTAATTCATGATAGAAGTGAATGCAAGAAAGGTAAACACTGTTTCAGCATCAAGACAAAGAAGGTTTTTCCTTCCTGAAACACAATCAAAGCTGTAACAAAGAGTGGAATCCTCACACTCAAAATGTGCAAATAAAACCATGGTATTTCCCAATGTTATATTTAAGTCATATTTTTACACCACTTGGCAGATCTGATACTATAACAGGTTGCCATGAGCAATTAAAAAACATGATGAAAGGACACAAACATTGCATAAGGCACGGCTGACTACGCAGTGGTGCAGTCACATTAGGCTGGAACAGATTTGGGTCAATCAGTTGAAAAGAATGCTTAAATTTCGAGATGTTTCCACAAACCCAAGTATTACCAAAAAAGGATTTAAAACGTCAAAAGCACATAACAGCTTCGACCCAGGCATATCCAGAAAGCAAAAAATACTTCACTCCATTTACTAAAACTGGATTTAAAACTTTTTGCAAACAGACATACAATATAAAGAATTCTGATGCTTGAGAAATGCAATTGTTTTTTATTTCAATGTGGGTTTTTTTTAGCCCTTCCCCAAAAAGTATCAGGATTCTCCATGCCATATCTAAAACCAACTAACGAATACAAAGAAAAATGCCATGGAGTTTTTTTTTCTTTGAGCTCAGCCTTTCAGACGAGACAAAATAAAAGAAGCGACAATAAGCAATTTCGCCTAAACTTAAAACAGATTTAGGCTCTCACTACTCTCAGAACAACAGAAAGATCATTTTTCTTTATTTTTCAAAACATATTGCTCGAGCACTGGAGCCCATTTCAATAATTCAGATACCACTGAATTCTGTTTTTTTTTAAATCAAAGAAAGGCTATGCTGCCACCACAAGGTTCCCACGATTCATGAAGATCAGAGATAAAATCTCTGAACAGTTCAGAATTATTTTTTTTGCTGTAAATAAATGGCCAGGATATACAAGAACCTTGTTTATAGCTATGCAACAGGACAAAGATATTCACCGGGGTATGTGAAGTCTTTAAAAAAAAAAAAAGCAACAATCATGAGAACATTTCAACCAATCCTTGAAGGCATCAGCGCATAAAAAGTAATAAACAAATACATTTCTCACCCCTGCCGGCCGACGAGCCTTTCTGTTGCCCTAAAGGTAAAGACGGTGGAGTTTAGAATAGAAACAAATGCCTATTTATTAAATCTGATGACGGGTGAAAAAAGATAATTTGTAATGTTGCAAACCCATAATGAAAGGAAGAAATTACTATGAACAAAGCGTTAATGAAAATGGAAAGGGCTTGATTAACAAACAGCAAAATTTCCATGTTCATACCTTGACCTTGGCCATTGTAATTATGCCCTCCTTGGTTTCCATAATTTCCAAAACCTTGATTTGGACCTATCAACAAGGGACAGGAAACAATGTTAAGTCTCTGACCAAAAAAAAAACAAACCTTGCAACCCACAGACGACTACGGTCTATTCAAATAGATTTCATAATTTACTTGGCAACTTTAATACTATCGGCTCTATTTCATATTTCGTAAAGCTCACATTTTAACCTCCTGAATGAGCTTCAGGGAGTCAAAAGCCCCACATTTTTTGAAAACATTAACTGAAATTTGCAAAATGAACCCTGGTTTGAAGACAAGATTCATCAATTTCCCTGTGCTTCATGATCTTCCAGTTCATTGTATACAAAGTACACATAAAGCACGTGAATGGGATAAAATTCACATGAAAGCGGCGATTATTCTTGAAGCCAACAATGAACTAAAGCACAACTTACCATTTCCTTGCTGTGAACCCCATCCTCCTTGATTGCCATAGCCCTGTTGCTGCCCTCCAAAGCCCTGCTGTTGTGCTCCATAGCCCTGCTGCTGTGCTCCATACCCTCCAGACTGTGGCCCATAACCACCTTGCTGCTGACCATAACCACCCTGGCCTTGATTTCCCCAGCCTTGCTGTCCATAGCCTCCCTGCTGTTGTCCCCAGTTCTAAAGGAAAAAAAACAAATAAAGAACAGATCATTAACATAGTCACAAAACAAGCCAATAATTTTTTTCAAAGTATTCAAAGGGAGAGATTGCAAAATCAGTACCACTTCCAGCATATTCTGACCTAGTAAGACTTTTTAAACTTATTTATAACACTGGAGTTTTCATACTAAATTACCCAATTCTGGGGCAATATTAAAGAAGCCTTCTCACAAAAAAAAAGGACTTCAAAGTTCCACCAATACAATACAGATAGTGTTGATGTACAACAGAATTAGAAGTGTTTCAGGAAACATTGCAAATAAAAGGCATTCAGGAAAATTTTGAGAAATGACAAAAAGTGTTCACAATAATAAAACTAACATTTACAATGCTCCATCATACCTAACTGATTAAAGTGGCTACTGGTTTATATTTTTTTTTAAAATTCACATACAGTGGAAACCAGGACCAGTTATAACAGGAATCCAGTTTCTTCCTCTTTGTCTCTATTAAAACTTATCGGTAGTAACAGGGAGTCAACAGGGCCCAATCGGTTATAGCAGGGCTGCGGAGACAGGCTCGGCTTAATAACAATGCCTGTCCAAACGATCAGCTGGTTAACAAAGGAAAATTCCATGGACTTTACTCCATCGCAAGCTACAATTCCTAAACAGCGACTGCGTGAACCGGAAATTCCCCAGGGACAAAACCCATGATTTAGAAATATCAAGAATTTATTGATCTCTACCTATCTCCCTTGATATCTGATTTAACAGGGATCGGATATAACAGGGATTTTGCTTTGGTCCCATCATCCCTGCTATATCAGCTTTCCACTGTACACAAAAGTGTGTCTCCGGTGCAGCACTGAAGCTCTGAGAAAAAGAAACCGCCACCTTCTGTGATTTCTTTGAACTGAAGGAAACAAACCTCAACAAAAGCTGCTTCGGGTGGTAAAGCTGTTCCCTACTTACTTTCAGTAAAAACTAAATGTACATACTCATTTTACATATTAGAGTCTTGCAATCAAAGCTGCCAAGACATAACAGGTAATACATAATTTCTCATGCAAGTTATTTATAGAAAGCACAAAACTCACTTGCTGGCCACCGCCATAGTTCTGTTGTCCCCATCCTTGATCATAGCCTTGGTTGCCAAAGCCTCCGTAGCCGCCACCGCCCCCACCACTTTGCTGACCATAGCTGTATTGATTCCAGTTGGAGCCATCTCCCATGCCACCCCAGCCTTGATCATTGTAACCTCCACCTCCCATAGGTCTCCGTCCACCTTGACGAGGTTCTGCACGTTTGCACTCAACCTGAAAAAGAAAAAAGACAGTGCTAAAATAGGCAAACATTTTTTTAATGAATAGACAAACAGACCCATAGACGTCATTCTATATTCAACATATAAATACATTTTTAACGGATCTATGCTCTTACACGGATTAATTAAAATACATTATACATGAAGAAAAAAAATATACATTGAGAAAATTTAAATAAAATAAAAATTAATAATTCCTGTTGAAATCACAACTTATTTTATGACCGACAAGCAAAATAAAATCATGACTCAAAGCAATGTTATAATTTAATTAACCTAAATTCTTTTTTTTACAAAACATACCCTCAACTAAAATGTTCAGACACAAACAAAAGATTATAAGTATATGAACGCCAATTACTCCTCCCTTTTTAACATTCTGGTACACAACACTCATATTTTTCACTCATGAAACATACAAATAAATTCAGTACTATTGACAAACAAAAACAAATAGGTGTGGAATATGACTGCACAAAAGACACAAAAAGTATGAGCATATATCTTGAAAGATAATAAATATTTGCTCATACTGAACACAAAGTTATTAGAGCACATTATCACAAACAGTCAGATTGTAATTGTATTTTTTTTTCACACTTCAAAAGACTAACAATGGTGAATTGACAAAGACGTAGTGTATAAGGGAGAAGGAGAGAATTTTTTGATTAAGAAGTGACATTGTAATGATGGCAAACTAATTATTCAATTAAACCGAACCTTAAAGAATAACGGCTCATTTAACTTATGGATGATACTAAAGACCATTACTTAATATTTCCATAACTTGTGCACACAATGGATTCAATGATATTCATCTAAAAAGTAAATGATCTGTGACTAAAAAAATCTTTAATCCAAAGACTGAATTGTAATCCATGCACACTTCAGATACAAAACAGACATCTTTCAATTTTTAATTTACTTATGTATGATTAAATTATCTTACCACACAGTAAAATTTTCCATTGTAAATATCTAAAAAATGTAATTCTAATATCATATCAACCAAAAAAATTAAAGTAAATAAGTAAGCGTACAGCGTGTGTTAATTATATCTAATAACTTTAAATTAATTAACTACATCTTGCTGTCCGCTGGTTGCTTCATCTCTGTAGGTTGACGGGGAAATGAAAAATTAATAAGCCATCTTCTTAACCAAATCCAGAAGAATGAGAACTTGGCAACAACCAAGTCATGAATGCGGTACCAAAAGACTTGTGTAACCTTTTTTCCACCGAAGTCCACGAAGTGCTCCTTTACTGCTGCGTCAACTGCATCTTCATTGTCGAAGGTCAAAAACCCAAATCCTAAGGTAACATAACCAGAGAAGAGAGATAATATTTGTATAGTCAGCTAATTATCTAGTATACACAAGGAGCAAATATGCAAAATTGGACGGTTCAGAATTTATTCACTCATCACTCCCAACGTTCACTTACTCCAACTTAAAGCGGAAACGACAAAAAAGTAGATTACATAAAGAGACCCGATGCAATTCCGGCATGTCCGACCACTCCTGAAAGCAAGAATTTAAAAACAAAAAATACAATATTCTTTTGTATTAAAAAACAAACATCTTTTCCACTGTGCCTTACCACACATGACAAGCAAGACATTGCCATCGGTGATGGTGGCTGACAACAAGCTGCTTTGAGTAAATAACATTGATAAATTTCTTTCCTATGACTCGACAAAAGTAGGACAACGATAACAGAAGAGAAAAAAATGTTTTACAGTAGAATGCACCACTGCTGTGGAGAAGCATAATTCTTGAGTACGCCTCCAGCTGACCTAATACTTGCAACAATGCAAGCACAAGGTTGGAATCTGAAGAGCGTTCAGTGTTTTACATATTGAGCCACAACAAAACACATATGTTCAACACATGACAAAAATAGCACATACACACACGTGTTGTTTAACCTTAAGTTTTTGCAACCTAATGAAAACATTGGAACATATACATTTGTTTTTAGATATTACTGCAATAATTATGCTTACCTCTTGGGCGATTCTTCTCTTGATCATGCATAATGACGACATCCACAACCTGTGAAAAAAATGCATGCACTTCAGACTGGATACCTAAATGCCCCTCAACAGTAAGGACAGGAAAATCTATATTAACATACTACTATAAAAAATGAAAATGTTGAAACTTTCACGATGTGTCATATACAACATCACAGAAATCCAAGATCTATTCTTAGTTCACATGAAAGGAATGCAAATTATACAAAAGGAATATAACCATTAACTACATATTAACTACTTCCTCCAGAGATACCGGTTTCTTGTTTATAAAAAGAAAGGAATTACTTGTAAAGATACACAAATTAACAGTTTTGGAGTGTGCAACTCTACACATCAATTACTACAGGTCAAAGTTTCCTTGTTAAATATCACACAAATCAAAAGAGTAATTACATTGCCAAATTTTCCAAAAGAGTTCTTCAGGCTGTCTTCGTTGGCATCATTTGGCAAACCTCCGACAAAAATTTTGGTTGTTCTTCCAGAGAATCCACTGCCTCCTCCGCGTCCACCGCCACCCTGCGACCAAAATATGAATTCATAAACAGACGAAATAGCTTACTTATATATGCACACATAATACATTACTTAATATTTTCCACCACTCATGGGTCTAATTGACCCATGTGTAGCAAAAAAACTGACAAACAATAAAATTAAACTACGAGACTCCTTGTATTCTTCTATCATCCATTTGTGCATGTTGAGGTGTAACTCATTTTGTTGTATTTGTGACCGTTTTTTTCCTCCAAACAACTGCTCAGACATGTGGGGCCGATTTGACCCAATGATTTCCAAAGAGGAATTTATTGAAAACTGCGTGTCGGTAAAGATTAAAGAAATATTCCAAATTGCAAACTTGACTGTGGGCATAGTGTATGATGGACCATTCTGCTTCTCAGAGCAGAAAGCTTGATAAAATGCTAGCAGTTTAACCCTAAATCAATCTGTCCTAATAAGGGAAGATGCTTCTTCACAATATGACATCAATGATCAACCATTTCCCACTGAAATTAACAAGAAATGAAGTGTACATACCCTTCCTCCAGGTCCACCAGAACCGCGAGCACTGCAGGCTTTCGCATCAACCTTGATGAAAAATAGAACAAAAAATAGTGACTGAAATAGTAAGTTTTGTAAAGAATTGCTTAATAAATTGCTTTTGAAATTGGAAAGGTCGCTGTTTCCCCCTTTAAAAAAAGAATTTTTTTAAAAGGTTAAACTCCAGTATGAATAAGGAGCAAAGGAGGAGAAAAGAGACAATTTTTAAGCTTTCTTACATTTCTTCCATCAATGTTATGTTTTGGAGCCGACAACACCACTTCCACTGCAGACGGGTCTGCAAATGTAACGAATCCGAAGCCCCTAGACTTTCCAGTTTGCTGATTTTTCATGACAACGCAGTCGGTAACTTCTCCATATTGTGCAAAATATTGCTGAAGGGCATCTGAAGTAAAAAAGAGAAATGTCCACCTCAAATAAGCTTCGCTGTACGTTATTCACAGCATCCAAAATCACAAATAAAATGCTTTGGTACAAAAACTATATGAGATAATAAACTGATGGGACGAAAAGATGTAAACAATGAGTAGCCTACATAGATTTACAAAAAACAAAAGTAATTACAAATCACGGTGAGGTTAAAAAAAGTTGTGCTCTTGATACGACTGACTTTATGATATTCATAGAATTGTCAAGAATGAAAAAAGTGATTCACTGAAA
Organism: Bullina lineata; assembly: GCA_039654405.1. Lineage (NCBI taxonomy): Eukaryota > Metazoa > Mollusca > Gastropoda > Bullinidae > Bullina > Bullina lineata. The sequence continues at coordinate 1,392 of JBDFRD010159005.1, read as the reverse complement.
CCTGAATTCATTATATCAAAATCAATAGATTTGAAAGACTGATAAAACCCTTAACAGCTTTAAAGTTTACAATTAAAGCTTTCACCATCTAGCTTTGTGTAGGCCTAAACTTCTCATTGTCATCTTTTTAAAACTAAATACATGCGGAGCTAGACAAAACTAATTAAAAAAGCATTTTCCCCCCAATTCAAATGAACAATGTAGATCTACCACGCTAAAGTTTCAACAAAGAGAAAAAACACAAATGTCATGATTACCATAGGCCTACCAACAGGAGCACAACAATTACTATTTCATCGCACAAAACAAGATTAAAAATTTTGCAAACCTTTGTCTGTGTCCCAACTGAGCCCTCCAACAAAAATTTTCCTGAAAAAAAAAAATTAGGGAAAAAAAGTTAGGCCTACTTTACACAAAGGGGTGTAGGCTAAATGTTAGATGAACAAAAAAACTGTCAGGTTCCAGGGGTGAGTGATGAGTGAGCGAGGCAAGGTTCAGTGTACAGGTCCATTTGGTTCAAAAGAGAGCGGCTCTAACCGACAGTAAGCCATCCTGTCATGTGAAATGACTGCAGGGGCATTCACTCCCATGGGTCCTACTAATTGCCGTCCGGAGCCATCCGGAGGCTGCCTGGAGCCGTACGGAGTCCGTCTGGAAAGCAGCACTCATATATAATGGACTCTCACTAACTGCCGTTTGGGAGCTGTAACAGTTCAATTCAACCTAGACTGTGCTTTACAACCTTTCCCCCCCGACAGATCAATAACTCAATGACGACGACTACAACAATCACCTACATACACAAAACTTTCGATGTGTTTAGGGCGCTTTTTCAGAATTTCCCCCAATCCTTCAATTTGACTATTATAAAGGGTTAGGGTTAATCATAAATGAAAGAGGAAATTTGGAAAAAGCACAGTAATTTCCCTTTTCCACCTGTGTGGGGTAAGAAATGGAGGTTTATGTAGTTGTTGCCTTAATTTTAGTCGCTGCAAAATGGTGCGAGCAAGGGGCGGCCGAGTGGAAGGGGCCTCCAAGCAGCACCCACTCTGCGTAGATCTAGGCCTAAATCATACTGTGCGAACACTCTCCATAATTTTTTTTTATGCCCACCTGCCTTTTAGTCAAAAAATAAACCTCCGCACGGGTCCAGACGGCTCCCAAACGGCAGTTAGTAAGAGTCCATTATATATGAGTGCTGCTTTCCAGAAGGACTCAGTACGCCTCCAGGCGGCCTCCGGACGGCTACAGGCGGTCTCCGGGCTGCACCAGGCAGCCTCCGGACGGCAATCAGTAGGACCGACTCTCATTGATCGGCACTCCTGTACAATTGCGGTCCCGATTGTTTACATCGCGGCAAGGTGGAAAATCTGGCCAGATAAGCACTAATTA
>JBDFRD010158895.1:0-12309 GCA_039654405.1 Bullina lineata | reverse complement strand
AAACAGTCACACAAAAGGAGAAGAGAAGAAGGAAAAGAATAAGAAGAAAAAACTTAGCTTCATGCTCAGACTTGGAAGTTGAGAAGAGGAAGAGGAAGTAGTAGGTGCTGAGAGTGTCACCAAACAATGCAAAGAAAGGAGCAGAGAGTATAGCACGTCAAATGAGACGTACAGTGAAGCTGGTGTGAAAAAGAACTAGAGGGAGAGAGAGAGAGTTAAAAAAAATAGGAACCTGGAAACCACATGCATAGGGAGGTGTACTAGGTTATAAGAATCATAAGGAAAATAATCATACTATAATAAAAGTAACTTTCTGACTTGTAACGCTCGGGTTCTCTTTAACTGGAAGTAAACTGCTGCTGTTTGGGCCCTGTAGGCTATGAAGGAACGTTACTTAATAGATCAGTCATTCAGTCACCATCCTCACTTTATGTAAAAGGTGTATTGCACTACAGATCAGTTGTCTGATCCGTGCTACTGCTTACGATTTCTATTAGTTTTTTGTCATTTTGAGCATTGTTTCCAAGGCAGGACAACCAGTAGCTCATTCATGTGGTTTGGTACAGTGTGGTAACTTGCATGAGTAAACTATTTTTTTTCACATACATTTATAATATTTCCAATGTATGCAATGAAAGCACTTGACCTTGTTAATGCTTCTTGGCAAAAATAGGAAATGATGGATGTGACAGTTGAAGTATATTTGACATGGGGCTAATCTGACAATTCAAAAAAAAGAAAAAAGCCAAAACAATTTATAAAACATATACATGTACCAGTAAGGAAAACAAACAAACATTCAAAAGAACCAACATCATTTAAAACAAATGCATTTTTTTTTCACCCATAACTTTATTATCTTTGCAAAAAACTGAATATTACATACATAATTGTTTTGACAATGAAACAAAAATGATAACATGAACAAAATGCAACCCACTGAGCAGTGCAAGTAGTCCAAACAAATGTCTCCAATCTACTGCTGAAAGGTTGAACAGCTTCAAGGAAAACATCACATTATTCCAGATTTTATTTACAAAACCCTGTTCAGAAATTAATACTAAAAAAATTCCTCAGAGGCTTAAATGGGTGTACTTATATATTTGGCCAGCATTATGCTGCAGGCCTTATGTTCACAACAGAATCACAGTTATTTAAATTAGTAAAATATATGCTGGAACCTGTAACAGTTAGTCCAGCGAAAAGTTTCTACCACTGAGTGAATAAGTTTGTAAATAATGTTCTTAAATAAAGGGAATATAACATGCGTTCTCTTTATTCCTATTCACGTGGATAAAATGCAAGTATATTTCCTTTGCAGTATTTTACTTTGCACTTTCATTTTTATTCTTTTTCAGTTTAATTAAATTTTACATATTACTGCTCATGTTTAATTTGTACTCTTAAAGGTCTTATATTGTCAACTATGTAAAACTACCGCCATTTTCTGATTTTAGGAACAACATTTAGTTTGCGTTCTGGGCTGTTTAACCCTGCCTCTAATGACATTCCTATATGATTAATTAAGTTTTTGGTTGATTTAAAACAAAATGTATTGAATCTCACTAACTGTCTGTATGCTGTAATGAATTCAAGCTAGTTCAAACAAAAAAAAAAGTTTTTTTTATGTCGTTACATACAGACTAGTGACGTAAGTCTATCATCTATTGCTGCAAAATGTAGGTAGAATCTGGTCACGTTTCATTATGATGGCTCATGAAGTCGGTAAATGTAACAGCAAAAATTATTATTATATATATATATATAATGCACATCCATAATGCCTAGTACAAAAATAAAGTTGCAAAATTTTCTGCCTGACAAATTCATGGCAAGAAAATGAATGGGGTAAAAATCATCATCATCAAATTCTCTGTCAACCTTAATAGTAGTAGCCTATACTGTGAGCACCCTGAAAAATGGCAACACTCCAGTGAAAAACATTCATAACTGACAACAAATAGGCCCACCTCCCTTGAAGGTAATGAAGCCCTTCTTTATGGTTCACACAAGTAAGGACTGTTGTTTTAAGATGGCACAGTACTGAATGTTGTACAGAAATATTAACATCCAATCAATTTCTTCAAAGTGCATGCAATTTAGGTTATAAATGTTTTATTTAAATGTGCATGCAATTTAGGTTATAAATGTTTTATTTAAATGTGCATGCAATTTAGGTTATAAATGTCTTAGTTAAATGCGCAACAACCATTTCCAAGTCCCAGCCCTAAGTTACAACCAAAACAATGTACATGTAGTAACTTTTAGTCACTTCAAGTTTTCAGAAAATTCATGTGCGATTATGTGTGCTGCTTATCATTGGCAGTCTTTTCTTAATTATTGAAACTATGGAATCACTTTTTTGAACAATAAGATGATTTGGATTATCAACAAAATTAAATACAATATCAAAGAAATTGCTCTTCTTAAGCACACAATGTCAGGACCAATACAATGCGGATTGGAACCTACAGTGACCTTATGTCTAACAGCCATGCACCAATACATGTACCATGTTGAAGAAAGAACTGTTCCGAAAAAAAAATGGGGTTTGATGGATGAGATGAGAGAGAACATATCATGAATATAATACCTTCTTGGAAGGAAATTCCATTAGTTTGAATAAAAGAACCGACCTTGTCATTGAAAGTGTGAAAAAATACACGCATAATTATGTGAATTATGAAGCACACATAGATGAAGGTTTGTGAAAATGCATAATGATATTTCACTTACACTTGATAAATTCACTATATCAATTCTGTAGCCTGCAATACAGAGAAGTCTGGATGTTAGACACTGTCCAAGTCCAGAATAACAGTAAAACTTGAATTTCTTTCTTTTGCGACATTTTGTACCAGGTGATTGTCCATGCATACCAAAGTCAGCTGGGGCAGCGTTCAACAATGCAATGCCCCCACTGACTGCCAGGATAGGTTAAAGGATTTGTAACTGCAATTGTAATTCTAACCCTAACAAAGAGAACCTGTATGCTGTAGAAAGTGGAAGTCTCCAGCTCACTTTCACAAGAGTTGACACGCTAGAATGATTCTGATGGTCAGGATGCCAAGCTGGAAAATGGCCTTTGAGCTAGCAGTATGTACAGGTGGATATGATAACAGTGATGAAGGATAAAGGTTTGATCCTTGATGATATTCTTGCAGAGGACACTTGGGAAGAGCTCGGGTAAGCCTCTAGCAATGCTGAAGTAGTGAGATGAGCCATTTCAGATTAATCAAATGCTACATGTCAACAGCTTAAAGGATGAAGACTTGGTTAGCTACTGCTAGCAAAAATTGACTGGTAAGAACAGATTTTTTTGAACAGGTTATTAAGCTTGCCAGCTTCTGAGAAATACAGATGGAGAACACACTGTGACATATTATCGCCTTCTGATTCATTTTTTTTTTAAATGAAAAGAGAAATAGATGGGTGAGGTACCGGTAGCCTAAACATCGCTCTCCATATATAAGATGTGCTACATTACTACTATGTAACATACTATGACAGGATATCTTCACTAAAAGGTCTTAAGCTTATTTACATAAACAACAACACTAATAATTCCAGTATTTCCAAGGTGCACAAAAAAGAATCACAAGTCGTATTTTACCTAACTACCAATCACACACTTTTTGCATAGAGTGGGAAAAAGTGAATTGAAGGTCTATCTTGACTAAAGCATTTTACAGCTCTTGTATGTCTAGTTTACAGATGTCTTGCATAGAGGAATGGAATGAGTGACTAGCTCCTGAAGTAAAGCATTAATGCTAATGTTAAAATGAGAGTCGATGTAGACTTATTACATGTACTTAATTTTAAGCCAAAACATACTAACATTAACAACTTTTCTTGATCTAAAATGTCAATAATTTTTATTACGATTTCTGATCTTCAATGACATATGAAATTAATCATCTAAAGAGTATTGCATTGCTTAACTCCAAACAAAAACGCAAGAATGTATAACTACAATTCTTACAGAAAAACACTGGCTTAAATTTGTTATTTCAAAACAGCATAGAGCTAGGACTTTTCTCCAGCAAGCTGAAGACAATTTTGTCTTTAAGAGACAAACATCAAACTGATAATACCATCAATGTTTTCAATGCCAAAAATGTTCTGACATGCACTTAACAAAAAAAACAAACAATTTTTTGTTTCAAAGTGGCATACCCCAGTGAAAGTTTTCCTGCTTTGTCAGTCACAGTGATCTCTGTACGGCCATCACAGAAATCTGCTCAAGCTGGAATAGTTTTATTCCTTTTTGTTTCAGCTTATGTTCCTCGTTCCTGTCTTGGACAAGTTTAATAGTATTCCACCAGACGCAGAATTGTGAGGAGTAAAATTATACCCCCACTCTTCATTCACAACAAACCCTTCCCCATCTCACCATAGCCAGGAAAAGGGGATTACAGTTATTCTTAGCAAAGAAAAACAAAGAAATAATGCCATTGGTCACAATTGTCTGACTGCATTGATAAAGTGTGGAGGAGAAAGGAAAGATAAAATACTCATGCTCATAGATCCTACTTAAGAAAAGTTGTTGGCTGAAACAGATGCCTTTTCATTTTGCTGGTTACAAAGACCTGAGCTTCTTGACTTTTGTTGTTTAATATATAAAACAATTTGTAGCAGCAATTGTGTAAAACAAACAATGATACAGGTAGTACTAGGCACCCCTGGAGTATTTTCTATCTTGTGTTTCTCAATAGAGCATAGAATCAAACAAGAGTATTAAAAAAGAAATACATTTATATAAGCAAAATAGTAACTTTTGTATCACAATTTATTCTCTATCAATTTTAACAACAGTATTGCGAATATTTTTGTTTCTATCTTATCATAGCAAAGTCAAGGAGGAACAGATATCCGTTCAATCATTTATACAGTAACATGAAACATAGGTCTAATCATTTTTGCAAGACTCTTAGATTGTGTGAAAAGGATAACATAGATTATAAGCAATAACCTTCATTCAATAGTGCATCAACAAATGACTGGAAAAAAAGAGCATTAAACAGACCCAGAAAATAAAAAAAAATGAATGAAAGGCATCACATTTTTTTCATACAAAACATCATTTACAGTTAAGGTCTTTCTCAATAGTCAATGTACACAAATCTTTGCAAAACCCAAACTTCAAAGCCATGCAAAAGGAATTGAGAAAAAGCGATTAAAACGGTGTCCATGACGTAGTATGTAATATTTTAAAACTAACAAGTTGATGTTGGAGGTGTACACTGACGAACAACAATGAGAAACAGGACGAAGACAATGATATAATCAATTAATCAGACAACATTTTAGTCGGCAGCTCACAACAAAAACACAAAAGAAGGTAAAATACACTATACAGACATATTCTATTGAGAGAGAGAGCCTGAATTCATCCATCCCGAAAGAAGAAGGAAGCCACTGTTTGCGAAATGCAGTGAGTCAAAAGGAGAGGAAAAATAAATGCCAGCAACAGGAATCGAATACCAACAGCTTTATTCACTCATTGAGCTCGGTATGAAATTCAACAAAACATTTCTCCATCTTTGTACAAATTATTATGTATTGTTCATGTTATACGAAATGAAAAAAGAATTGATGTTAAATCATAGCATTGGTTGGTAGATAAAAATCATTTCGTCTTCAAAACTCAACTGATTCTCAAAAGCAGTGTTGTAATCATTAATTCACCACTGGAGGATTCCTTCAGATTCTCAAACTAGCAATTTATCACAGAGACCAGAAAGTAGTCAAACCAAAGTACATTACAAGAACATTTTGATAGAACTTTTTTCCATACTTGAACTAACAGATCTTTGCCCAGTGAATGATGGTACAGTGTAATTAAATACAAAATCCTACAAAAGTAACTCATGTGTTTGGTAGATGTTGTCTAAACCCATAAAAAAAACACAAAAAATTCAAACAAACAGTAAACACTTGTTGCCTGTTGAAGGATTTTCTCAGCTCAACAAAAGGCATAGACGCACAATTCTACTCAACATGATATTCTGTTTCTATCACCGTCGGTAGCCAAAGGCTGATGGAATGGTAATATGCAGTTACTAAAACAGACCTACCTGAAATGTAGCTTCCATTTCATTCACACTAATATTTTTGAAAATTCAAGGCGTACAAAGGGCAGTGGAAGCTGGGGGTACTGGTCTGTTTCCAATTAATTTGATGAGAGTCTCGGCATGGTCAACCATGTCCTGCTAATTCTTGATCCTCCTCTCTTTGTCTTTCGTCTTTAGTGTCCCACATGACAGTCTTGCATAGGTTGTCATGCTGATAAGTGATATCTTGCCATAAAATGAATACATCTTGTAGAATGCAGGAAATTCTTGTTGTGGGTAAGTTATTGCTTTGCACCAAGGCATGTTATGTCCGTACATTCTAATGTAGTTATTTTAGAAAACAAAAAGGATTGGTCCTCCATCAGGACATTTGATAGTATTGAATAATGACAACTGGGATGTGAGATCATGTTAATCTAACAGTGACAGCAACAACAACAAACAAATTAGTAAAGGACACGATACTCCAAATTAATTTGTTGAGTCCCTTAATAAACAAATTGGAAACAGATTAGAAAAACAACTGGAGGGTATTGCAGAGAGCAGAGAATAGTGTGAGTGCAGTGCAGTTCTCACATGATCATGAAAGACTAGAATAAGTGCCTGTAGTACCTAGAGCTCAGGCCTCCTTAAATGAAATCACAGAGAAAAGTATTATTGATCAAAGTAGGCCTAATTACCTGTCTAAATGTGCCAGTATATAGCTCATAATTTTATGAAGTCAATAAGCAGATTCTGATAATACAATAAAAAAAGGATCTGCTATGATGAACTTCAAGGGATAAAATTGTATCAGCTTTATTAATGAATTAATTGTTTTCACCTTTTTTTCTTAACATCACAGGAGACAGATTATGTCTAATTAAGTCAAATAAAGGTTATGCAGAAAGGTTTTTCCTTTTTAATCCACTTTTTTTCTTTTCTGAAATAAAGAAAATTGCTCATATGGATTTATTTATTAAACACTGAAATTTCTCACAGTAGCATATATATATATAATATATATAAAGTGGGGTGATTCTCTTAAAAAAATGTTAGTCGTAACTTTAGAACCAAATATCTTGATTATAATGAAAAATGTGTTTAGTTGTAGATTAAAGTTTTATGTCTAAGAAGATAAAGATGTAAGTTATCTTACTTACATCAATATTTTCTATCTTTTCGTACTGAAATACAACAGTAACATCTCATTTCAAGTAAAATGTTGAGAATAAACCATCAAAGCTTCAACAAGTGTGGATGCAATAGAAAAATAACAAAAACATCACTTGCTATCTAAGTGCTGCCAGTGTCTCGGCTGAACATAACACGGAAACATCTTAGTTCTTCTAATATCAGTTGCACATAGTGTATGAGCATTTTGCTTAAATAAAGTCATGCCTCTTTCAACAGAGGGTAACAGTCATTCCCACTATCATAAAAAAAATGTTCCAAGCATATGCTTCATAATATCTGAATCGCGAAAAAGAAAAGAAAAAAATCAAGTCATACATACTATTATTTCTAAAGCAGGCAGACAACAAGAAAGGAGAGCCATTTTGTCTCTCATTTTAGACTCCGTCACTTCACGGAACAGCACAATATAAAGATGTGCAAAAGCTTTCTGTTCAGTATTCCAGTGAACAAGTGAAGGAAAAGGTCATAACATGGCCCCCGTCATTTTGCTAATTCACAACATCAAAACAAGCATCCAAAATGCTGAACATTAACAGTTTGTTATGTGGAAACAATCTAACTCAACCTGCCAAAAAATAACAATCACTCTAAGAAAATAATGAGACGACGAAGCTGATGGCACACATCTGCAACACAGTAACAAAACAAAAAAAGTTCAACAACTTTTTCAATGTTAACAAAAACCAACATCCACTCAGTCATCCTCATTTGTAAAGAAAAAAGGCTAAATTGGGAAGAAAGAGGGTTAGGGATCCAAGAATTCCCTACTGACATCTGTCATCATGATGAATGCCATCATTTCTCAGTTTCTGGTGAACTTGACATCCTTGTCAGAAGCCGACGATTCCTGAGAGCAGCCACTGCATCTGTGACATCGTAGATTCTCTCAAAGAAATCAACCAAGGGGGGTTCTGTAAGCATGGACGCCAAGAGCTGCTCAAAAGAGATTGACCAGTCCTCATCCGGTTTGCCCGTTGACTTTGGAGAATCCTCAATTGGGTCATGCTGGTTGGAGTCTGGGTCGAGCGGATGTGCAGAGGCCGTGGCCCCTTCTAGTATATTCGGTCCTCCTGCAGTCTGTCCCTTTTCAACATTTTCACCGTCGGAATCTGCAACTTTTTCTGCCTCTTTCCTTTCTGCTGTAGATCTCGTATCTCCTTCAGCTCCAATCTCCAGTGCACCGTCTTTCTTCTCCGATTTTGTCTCCTCGCCTTTCTCCATAGTCTTTCCATCACTGGGAGACACCCTCCCTAACATTTCTTTTCCACCTTCCACCACAGGACTCAGCCCCTCAGTCGCAGAGCAGGAACTGGTGTTGCGGAAACGTTTGCCCACCTCCCCGATCTGCAGCAAGAGCGTCCCGACTGTGGCGATGCTGTGATACAGCTGCTGCTCCTCACTGGAGTCTGTAAACATATCGTACAGAGACCGCCACATCTGAATGAACTGGACCTGTGGACAGGGAAAGATGGACAATGTCATGATGGTCAGCGAACAGGGAGGATGGTAAAGTAAAATATGTAAAGTTCCTTCAAGGCCAATGAGGCCCAAAAAGCTGGAGCTTATCCCGATTTTCGGTAGCATGAAGCGGAACAGATGATTTTTACTTCATCTCCTAGACAGGACTCTAGTCTGTCGTAAGTGTGGATGGAACAAGGATGATTAGACAAAACGACTTTTATCAGTAAATATATTGTACATCAACTAAAACATCAGAATCAGCTGGGCCTGTGGATGAGTAAAGATGTATAATGCAATGATGGTCAGTGATTATGTTGTACAGTGGCTCTCAAATGTGAATTAGCTTAAACTGAGGACAGGGAATGATGACTGGTGTAAATGATGATTGGTGGACATGATGGTCAGTGAACATGATGGTCAGTGAACATCACAGATAAAACAACGATAGTCAGTGAACATGACGGATAAAAGAATGATGGTCAGTGAACATGACAGACAAAACAATGATGGTCAGTGAACATGACGGACAAAACAATGACGGTAAGCAAATGAACTGAACATGTGCACAGGAAAAAATGAATGATTCAAAAGGGTCAATGAGAAAAATGGATAATACAATGATGATCAGTGAACATGTTGGATAATACAATGATGATCACTAAACAAGATGGACAATTATACACAATGGATATGTTCAGTGAAGCAATAGCTACATTTGAATAAAATAGACCTATGAACAAAGAAAGATGGCAATTTAATGATAGTGAGCAATGTCATACAAAAACATTTACACTGGAATTAGTCAACAGGGAAGATCAGTGAATTATTGACTGTTAATAAACAATGTCCTAATTGGTTAAAATGTAAGAAGTTTGACATAATTTTGAAGACTTAACATTCTGTTTCACATCTCCATCAATTTGATGACAGATATCCATGGTGACGACAGACTTCTTTGCTCTTTAAGAATTAAAGTATCTACTTTTTAAGAATTAAATTTACAAACAGCTACATACTAAATAGTTAGTCTGGTCTTGTGGTAGAAAATTACCTTAATAAGGATTTCTTTTGAGTTGAGAATGGAGGAACAAGTAAAAGCAGAAGAAAAAACATAATGTTCCACTGGGATTGAACCCTAGCCCTCCCAGTTCATAGACAATAACACTCACACTGAACCACTTCACTGATATACAATTATGAATTTCTTTGGTTTCTTTTTAAATGAAAAAGACGACTGATCAACCAGTTAATTATAAATGGGAAGTATCTTCAATATCATGCAGCCCCACAAATCAACAAAAAGAAAGTATTAAAAATAGTTTTGACCAAACTTTCAGTTTGAAGTAGTGAAGTTCACTCACAAGCAAAATTCAACGTTTATCATAAAAGTACATGTATCTTGTATACTCAAAATATATTATTCATTGAGCAGTGGACACAAGGGATGTTTCATACACCCCAATGTCTTGGCAGGATCTGATAAAAATAGAGCACCTGTAGATCTACTCCTAATGTATATATCATATTTCTGATAACTCTTTTCAAGAAAATATTCGCAAAACATTTTTAAACTTTCAATTCTTATTCTTTAGATATTTTACACAAATGCAAGCATACACATAATCTCTCATCCCCTCCCACAATCTGCACATGCATACACACACAGTCCCGTTTCTTTTCCCCCAGCACAACGAGAGTCTGTCGTACCTGGTTCATTCGCGGCATGTTTGAAAACTCCTCCCTGCTCGCCCCTCTAGCCAGTCTAGGCATGGCCTTGGGCACAAAGTGAATGCCCTGAGACAGACTGCTCTTCTTCGGAGAATCTTTGGGACCTGGTAAACAGAAATTATTTTTAAGGGAAAGCATGCTTGACTCAGTTTGGGGACTCTATCTGAGATGGGCTAGTAATTATAATAGCATGTTCGCAAACATCTCAGGTAAAATAATGGAACGAAAATTATTCAAAATTATCAAAAATCGGTGTCATTCAGTCCTTTTCCCCTCAATTAAACTAGCACACATTATTTCTAGGATTCCAATTGTGTTAAACTTATTAACATTTACCAACATTAATATAGGTCAAATCTTGATTTTTATCAAACGAATGGTTGAATGACATCATGTGAGAAAATGTATAACAATATTATTTTAGCCTAATTGTAAAAATGTAATTTGTTTTTCATTAAAAGTATCAAGCTGAAAGTCAAAACCATGACTCCATTGATCTATGCCTAGAAAATAAGAAGAAGGATCTAGCATCGATCAAGAAGTGAGGACAAGTGGTCAATACAAATACAAGAAGCTATCCCAAAGAATACAAAAATAAATCAACGCTCAACATTTCTATCTACAAGGGTTCAAACAACAGACAAGCATTTTGATGATTTTGATGTAGATTGGTTAGTACAAGGGTTCAAACAACAGACAAGCATTTTGATGATTTTGATGTAGATTGGTTAGTGACTGTCTGTTGTCAAGCGTCGGTTTTTGTATTCTTTGGTATAGCTTCTTTCATTTGCATTGACCACTTTCTATTTTTCAGCTTCCCTGAAACAATCATTCACTTTTTTGGAAGAAGTGAGGGTAGTTCACACTAATTCACTTACTACATGAAACTAGTTTATCTGGACGTTTGGCTGCACTAGTCTCCTTTGAAAGTGCAGGTACGGCTTCTTCTTCTTCTTTTCCAACCTTCTTCTCACAAGGAAGTTCATTTGGACTTTCATCCGAGGCTTGAGACTTCACTACAAAGATAACAACAAAACATTTGACAGAACTGTAAGGACATTTTCAGAAAACATTCCCAACAAAAGCAATTACTATATTTTTTGATTCATGCAAAATCCTGAGTAATAACATCAAGTTTCTGAAACTAGTGCATAACAAAGACATTTATCATAGTAAGTGTGGTGCAGTGTCTGAATAGTTAGAGCGTTAGACTCCTAATCCAAGGGTCTGGGTTTGAATCCGGGAGGCAACCGTGTTGTGTCCTTAGGAAAGACACTTTACACCATTTTTCCTTTCCCCACCCAGGTGAGAATTGGGTACCGGCACAGTCTGATGGGGAAGTAAACCTACGACAAACTAGCGTCTTGTCTTGGAGATGATGTAAAAATCATCTGTTCTGCTTCACACTATCGGGAAAAGCTCCCTCTCTATGGGCCTTGAAGGAACTTTATCTTATGATAGCAAATAACGTTTTCTTAAATAATAACTTGATTAAGCTATTTCTATCAATATGTTTATATACTGAGAATGAAGAATTCCATCTCAACACAAACAAATCACACAGTAAAGACTCAAAGAAAAGAAAATGGTTAAGAGTATTTGAGCGAAAAATTCTCACTGATTTGTGTTTGATCATCATAAGGACAAGAGAAACTCTACATCAAAAACAAAATTTAATCTGAAATATTTACATGTGCTTCACACGACAGACAGGGGCGTTACAGGACAAGACTGACCATGTTGACAATTACTGTCTTCAAGGGGAAACAACAACACAATAATCACATGAAAATAGAAAGAAGAGAAGAAGAAGAAGAAGAAGAAGAAGAAGAAGAAGAAGAAGAAGAAGAAGAAGAAGAAGAAGAAGAAG
>JBDFRD010158784.1:0-12309 GCA_039654405.1 Bullina lineata | reverse complement strand
TTCCTTGTCTCTCTCCACGCATCTTCTCCAAGTTTCCCTTGGCCTTCCCTGTTTTCGGGTTCCTTGGGGGTTCCACTGCAGTGCCTGTCTCTGTCTGGTGATGCTACCTGGCGATTTCCGTAAAGTATGCCCAATCCATCTCCATTTGCGTTTTCCTATCTCTTCTTCTATGGGTGCCTGTCCTGCTCTTTTCCATATTTCTTCATTCCTGACTTTATCTTTCCAAAGGTTGCCTAATACCTGTCTCTAATTCTGACGATCTGTTGTCAGGAATGGAGTGATAGTTGAAATCGACGTAAGGTTGACCACTTTCACACTTTAGCTAGTCACAGTTGTGTAGACCTAGTCATGGATAAATATTTCTAAATCTACACACTTATCTTATAAGGTGAAAATATTTATTTTGTTCATACATGCATAATATGTAAATTCAACGTAAACAATTAATTGTAGCGTATTTGAAACCATGCATTGCATTTGGCAACAAGATTAGTACAAAGGGTGATTTAAGAAAAAAAAAAAAAAAGGACAGGCCATATCCTGCTAACTGACCTAAGTGCCAGTTGGCCCAACTATGTTCATGATGCCTATGAGCGGCTGAAATACCGCTTGTATACCATGTTCCATGCAGATCGATTAGGCCACCACCTTTGCCAAGTATGCAGTAAAAAAGCACATACGTTGTTTTTTTTTCAAGACTGTTCTTTGCACGCCTTTCTGGCAGAAATAACACACACACACACACACACACACACACACACACACACACAAACACGCACACACACACAAACATTAACACACACACACACACACACACACATACACACACAAACACAAAAATAGTGCGTCGCGTAAAAAATAGTGTTATTATATGTTGTACATGCCTTTGAAATGTGTGCAGGCCAACATATCTGTGTCTACATATCTGTTAAATGTGTGTAGGCCTACATATCCGTAAATTGTGTGTGTACATATCTGTTAAATGTGTGTAGGCCTACATATCTGTAAATTGTGTGTGTACATATCTGTTAAATGCGTGTAGGCCTACATATCTGTAAATTGTGTGTGTACATATCTGTTAAATGTGTTTACATGTTTGTAAAATATGTGTACATGTCTGTATATTATACGTATATGCTTATCAAATGTGTGTCCATGTCTTTTAAATCTGTGTAAATGTTGTTAGACTTGTGTACATATCTTTCAAATGTGTGTACATGTCTGAAAAACAAATTGGTTTACATGTCTGTTAAATGTGTGTAAATATTGTTAAATTTTTGTGAATGTCTCTCAAATGTGTGTGCATGTCTGTAAATTATGGGTATGTGCTTATTAAATGTGTGTACATTCCTGTAAAATGTGTGCACATATCTGTTAAATTTGTGTAGGCCTCACAGCTTGCAAATGTAAATACATGTCTGTTAAATGTATGGATTCACAGAATATTAACCTCGCTGTGATCTGCTTCAGAAACATTTAAACCCAGAAACATTTTAATCATATAAATAATTAGTTCTGCCGAGATAGGACACCAGGAATGGACGACTATACGACTCTCCACAACAATTGATCAACACCTGCAGATACCACAACATGGCATTGGGCAGAAGGGCAACCGCCCTAAAGCTGCTGGATCAATAACAACAACAACAACAACAGCAAAATTGGGTTTATTCTTCCTCTTCACTTTCTTTACCCCCTATCAATTCATTTATCACCTTGAATCTATGCAGAAATTGGCCCCCGAAAGAAGGATGCTGTACCTATTCTGAGGACCATCAATTCACAATGTTGCAAACTTTTATATTGTTATATCCCCTAGGTCTAGATCTAACGGTTGGTCTGATACATTATTGATGATAGATCTCACTCAAGAAACATTTTCTCTAATGTTTGACACAAGCTGCAGTAACGAGTGAGTTAAAATAATAACAACAATATTTTCCTTATAGGTACATGTAGGCCTACATGAACACATGAAATAATCATATGGTGCTCTATCCCCTGAGATTACCGCTAATCATAAGTGACGACTTTAAAAGTCCAAGAATCAATTCTGGAATTGATTCCGAACGAGATTAAGAATGGAGTTTGGACTCCATTTCTGGGACAAAACTCGAGTTCAGAATCAAGTAAAAAAAAAGTGGAATGGCGGACCCCTACCATTGGCTAACCAACTAACTAACAGTTCCTGTACTGCCGTCATGTGTTGTTACCAGTTATAGATACACCCATGCAATCGTGCGCTATCACGTTCTTTTCCATTTTCATTCAGGATTTCTTTTTACACCCTTTTTCTTCTTCTGTCTCTCCTCTTTTCTTTTCTTTTCCTTTCTGCCTTTTTTCTTTCTCTCATGTTCTTTTTTCTCTGCTTCTCCGCCGTTGCCTTCTGTCATTTTTTTGTATTCTCTCTCTCTTTTCTCTCTCATTTTCTACCACCTCCTCTCTCTTCTTCTTCTTTTCCACCTCCTACAAATGAAATTTAAATTGTCCTGAACTAATCATTGTTAGGGAGGTTCAGTATCTTTGAACCTGACTTTTTCTGTTTCCACTTGCTGGGTAACTTGGGGTTGTTGTTCCAGTTTTTGTTCTTCCAGTTTTAGTTGTTCCAGTTTTTGACCACAAAGAACAATAGGCCTATTATGATGTCAACATAGTCTATGAATTGGGTCTAGGCCTACTGGTTCGACATTATTATCAAATGAGTGCCACATAGCAAACATAGCGTCACACCCATGAACAGAAACAAGGGAGAACAATCTATCACATAGGTCAACATCAGACACTGGCTAAGAGACGTAGAAGACGCAGACAAGAGGCACATTATAGCCCACCGGGATAATGTTGATAATGGAGCTTGGGTAGATACTGATTTTGATATAACTGACACGGACGGAACAGACACCACGAAATCAACAGTGGTACCATCAGACATGGGACAATCATCAACTTCACACGAGGAGGAGACATTGACAAATGTACCTTTACGGTATCATCATGAGAACCAAAAGTAATGATGTCAGCAGAAAGAGGAGCAGCATCTCTGACTCTGTTGCCAATAGACAACGAACCCGGCTTTTGCCAGAGAGCTCAGTCTTGGACTGAACCAAGTTAGTGGCTAGAGTGTTGGATCATTGGATTGTCCTGTGAATCCAAGGGTCTTGGCTTCACTCTGGATGGCCGTTTTCTGTCTGGGAAAGACACTTTACACCATTTTTCCTGTCCCCACCCAGGTGCGAATTGGGTGCTGGCATATTCTGCTGGAGAAGTAAACCTGCAACAGACTAGCGTCCTGTCTAGGAGATGAAGTAAAAATCACCCATTCCCCTTGTGACGAGTAGGAACATTTTTCCTGCAAAGATATAGGACAACAAAAAACACTGAATTTTAGAGTAGGCAATGTTGGATACATCAGAAGTTACTCCACGCTGAGGAATGGATCAGCTTGATATATGATCACCGCCTTTGTTTGATTTCCAGTCTTGTCTTATTCTATAAAGTACAATGTAGTCTTGACAGTGATTTCATCTTTTCCTCAGGACTTTTGGACATGCGGTGTCCCAAAGACGATGTGAGGACTGGAATACAAAAAGCTAAATTGAATTTGACGTCATCGGTAATGGCCACTGAATATGATCTGATATGTATGCTGGAAAATACTGGCTGCTGTTTTCTTTGTTTTTGTTTTTTTTAGGGCGTGCCTCCGATGAGAGATTTTAAGTAAAATGTTTATTTATTCACTTTACTTTCTTAACATTTGTAATGCTGTATGTTGAAAGTATATTAAGGAAACAACAGACTTCTTTCATACAGTATCGATGTCACCACGTTTTGAGACTGAGCCTTTAACCCCTTACTGCCACTACGCCCTGCCATCACATTTTATGATCGGTTTCCATATGGCCTGTCAAATCCCGTTATTCTCTTTGCAAGGACTTGCTTCTGTAAAGCCTCTAATTTCTGGTAGAAAGCAAAACTACAAAGCTCTATAAGTGTAGAAAGTCTATTTCTAGCATTTACACAACTCAGTTGTCTCAACTGCGAACGTTCACAGTGCAACATATTTTTACTATTTTAACTTTCAAGATGCAAGATATCTTTGTTTCCTTACCTCACGGATAAATCAAACAGGTTTCTGATGAAACTTGATGACAATTCAGAGACAGAGGTGGAGTTAGGTGATGAGAGTGATGTAGAAGTAATTTCGGGTTATGAGTTAGTTTGACCTAGAAATTGACAGCAATGATGAAGATACTGAAGAGAAGACAGATGGAGATGAAGTTTTGTGGACAGATGACCTGACAGGTGATCTACCCGGCTACATCATCGTCATTGCCCATCACCCTTATCAGGGTATAAGCCACACACAAAGGATTTCCACTTCATTCTTGTCTTGGGATAGCTTTGCCAGTTCTGACCATGTTTGTCCTGTTCCTTCCTTGTCTCTCTCCACACATCTTCTCCATTTTTCCCTTGGCCTTCCCTGTTTTCGGGTTCCTTGGGGGTTCCACTGCAGTGCCTGTCTGGTGATTCTACCTGCTAATTTCCGTAAAGTATGCCCAATCCATCTCCACATTCGTTTTCCTAGCTCTTCCTCTATGGGCGCCTGGACAGTCCGAGGGTTAAATGACAAAAAGGTTCTGAGTAAGAATATTTATGAATTGGGCCTGTTTGGTGATTGATCTGTCATGTTCTTGTCCTTTCAGGAGACACTCTAGCTCAGTCATCCCGACTGGTGCCTCTCTTGCTGGGCATCCTGGACAAGGCGGTGAAGCAGCCTGCCCAGCCTCAGATGATGACGGAGGCTGTTTCAGCTTGTTGCCTCTTGGTCAAAGTTGCAATGGTGGATATTGAGTCTGGTAAGTGTTATGTGACCCAGTGTGTCTTAATTAGGCTGACATGTTTTCTGCAATGCGAAAAAATGGATAAAAACATGTGAAACAGTGAAGAAAGCGGAGGACATGGAAACTCATGGAAAGGTTTTTTCACACAATAATTATAAACAAATAAGGAAATGAAAAGCAAAAAACAATTAAAAATGCATGAGTGGAATAAAATGATCCAGTGAAATATTGCCAAACATTTTCTGTTTCCATCTTTTGTTATGTAATAGTGATAAATAGGCATAATCTTGTGAGACAGTTTACATTGTTTTGATGATCTATTGGCCACAGAAACTGTTGAAAAAGAAACAAGACAAAGAACATGGAATTTGAACTTTTAGAAAACTTGTCAGTCTGGTCTTAGTATCTCCAGTTTGTCTAATTAAATTATTATTATCTAATTAATTCAGTTACTTTCATCATTAATTCTTTTACAGACTGAAACATACATGGTGTATATTTATTTGCATCTTCTTAATCCAAAAGTTTATATCTGATCAGCTACTTAGCTTATTTTGTAGGCAAAATTATGTCATTGCCTTGTTTATTTTCTTTTTTCAATTTTTTCTTGTCTTTCTGAGGAAAGAAATGGAACAAGTTTTTGTTGTTGTTGTTGCTGTCTTGATAATTTTTTTTTTTTATTACTTTCCAAGACTCCAAACTAGAACCCTTCTGGACAATGGTGCTTGACAGCAAAAAACAGTACTTCGTCAATGAAAAGTTCCTTTTGTCAGCTTCAGAGGAAAGTGAGTATGGATTGTTTTTTTTGTGCTATATTTGTCTTAACTATAGAAAATTATCTTTAAAGAAGACAGTTTCTTTCATTTTTCTATTTTAGATAAATACATAAACTTTTCTGTCTTTAACATTTTTTTTTACTTATATACTTATATATGAAAAATAGGCAAACAGTTGCGATATTGTCATTATTTATTACATTTGCTCGTGTGTATTCAACGTTGTGAGTGTATGGGTGCAAGCACATGAGTATGTATTGATGTGTGTGGAAACAGTTTTCTAAGGAAAATACTTGTGGCTCAGAGAATAACGCATTTCTTGTTGTGTTCTCTCCTATGTTTTAGCTCTTCAAAGTTTAATCTTCTTGCTGGAACGATTGATTCTTGACTTCCCTTCCAAGATGAAAGATGATGTGTCCAGGTATTTCAATATTTTTTTAAGTTGGGGGCCTAGATAAGTTAGCCAAGGTATGAACTTCGGAAAGGATAGTTTGACGCACTAAGGGCAAGAGATTTCTTCTATAAGACTACTTGTCTCAAAGGAAATGAAAGTAAGCTTTCTAAAGTTGGTAGAAAAGAAGAAAAAGGATTGAATTAAGGTAATTATAGATAAAATGCCTCTGGCAATACCTTGCTTGGAAATTTCCTTACACTGATAAGCTTGTTCATATATTGCAGAAACGTGTAATTTTTAGTTGGCATTTTTTCCCCATTTTTCCTCTCACACCCAAGAGTAAATTAACGCTAACACATTCTGGTGGGGAAGTAAACCCTCTTCAGACTAGCTTCCTGTTTAGGAGATGATGTAAAAAATAATCCGTTCCACTTCATGCAACTGAAACCGGGATAAGCTCCGACTCTATGGGCCTCATTCCTTGAAAAAACTTTACTTTTCTTTTTTTTTTTTTTTTTTTTTCCCTTCGTCCATTAATTTCTGTTGAGATGCGTTTCAAGATGTAAAAACAAAACAGTGTCCGCATTTGTTAGTGTGCGCACCTTTACCCCAAAGTGTGCTTGGGTTCTACTGATTTGCTATTTTTTTTTTCTTCAAAAAAATCTATGAAGGCCTTACTACAGAACCCTCCTATTCTGTCTGTGCCGACGATCCTGGCAAGTGAGGCACGCAGCCTTAGGATCCACGAAGAAGATTCTCTCTCTCCTTGGAGGAGCCCAGATTGCTCTATGCCTTATTCAGGAGTTCCGAACTGTGTTGGAGGAAACTTTGAAGGTAATTTACTTAATCTACATAAAACAGTTAGGCTTACAAATCTTAATCTACAGGGCAAAAAAAATGAAGTGGTATTTGGTATATATGAATTTCTTCATAGAATTTTTTTTTTTTCGGTTGTGTCTACTTATCTAGCAAGAGTAGAGAAGTTAAAATAGATTAAAGAGTATAGTAGTATGAAGATGTAGAGGAGAAGTTTGTGTACTTTAAGGGTTTAGGAACAAAGATTATATTACAGTTTTTTTTTTATAGGAACAAAGATTATATTACAGTTTTTTTTTTATAGGAACAAAGATTATATTACAGTTTTTTTTTTTAATGTGCACAGTGAGAAAAAAGATGGGGGTGTCTTGGAAGGATTAAACACAGTGTAATCAATGTTCATGAAGTTTCTAAACCCTGGTGAAGTGTGAGCTAAATGAAGCCTTTTGTTTCAATGCATGGTCTGGGCGCGGTTGAGCCGAGTAACCAACACCATCTGTATCATTCGATACTGACCTAAAAAAAATGTTCCCTAGGGAAACAATATTAAGTTTTTATTGGCTAATATTCATAGTTATTATTAAACATAACAGAATGTTGCAGCCTGTATTTGAAGCCAGTACTTTTCCATGACATAGGAGCCTATATTTAGGCCCCCTGTGCTTCTCGGTTGGTGGTCCGGCCGACATATTGGCCTGCCATGAGTCCTGTTGTCTTCGTTATCAGAAACTGACATAGTGGTCTAGCAGGCTTCCAATGTTAATAAAATGAGAAACAACATAGGTGATTGACAAGTCATTGGTAAGTGAGAAATAAAACCACAAAGTATGTAATTCATGATCTGAAACCTTTGTCTACTCCAGATGTCAGAGTTGCATCAGTCCCAGGTCAAAGAAGACGAGAGTGGAAAAGGAGAGGGATCGGATACGGCCAGTCGCATTCCAAGTCCTCGTAACCTGGCTTCAGCCCTTCTCGCCATTTGTTCAGTAGAGAAAGTGGACCCGAAGGATGCTGAGAAATTGGCCCTACAGACACTTGTCGCTGCTCATCATCCTTGTATCAGTGTGTGATGCCTTTTTCTTTTTTCACTAGATTCTACATCACAAAAAAAAACAAACCAAAAAAAAAAGAAAAGCGCAATGTCTATCAGTATTTTTTAAATGAAAACACATCTAAAAGAAAAAGAACATGATCTAAGAATATATAAGGGTTGGTGGTGGTTTTGCCGTATAAAATGAATTATTAATTTTAATATTTACGAAGTATTAGTATAATGATATGATAAATTCTTATATATATTATACATTGTTATATATACATGCATGATTTTTATATGAGTTACTTTATTCTCTTGTTTTGAGATGGAAAAGGGGCTCTTTGATTTTAAAAATATGACTTGTTTGTGTTGGTCCTCAAATTAAAAGAAAAATTCCTAAATATATCTAATACTTTTCCGTCTAGCTTCTGTGAAATCTGATTTGTGGATTGCCATTCTTGGGAAGTTGAATCTGGACCCTTCAAACTTTGTCAATCGACATGCTCAACAGTGCTTGGATATTGTGAAGACTGGAGAGGAACTATCGCAGGTAAAATGGATGCAAAAAGTAGACAAAGCTGCAGGGAAGCTGAGCAATACAAATGGCAATCATAAGTAAAAAGAGCTATCCCGAAGAACACAAGGACAAACCGACGTGTCGACAATTGCTGTCTTCAATGTGAACAACAAGAAAAAGAGCAATCCTTTTTTTTTAAAAATAATAACAAAAACAACAATCACACAGAAGGAGAAAAGAAAAGGATAAAGAATAAGGATAAACTTAGCTTAGAGTCATGCCGAGTCTTGATAGAAGAAGAAGCAGTAGATACATGGAGCATCACCAGACAAAGCATAGAAATCGGTTTGTCTTCTTCTGGATAGCTGTTTACTTGTGATTGCCATTTGCATTGTGGCAGATAAAAGGCTGTTAGCTGATCTTTCTTCTCATCGTTTTGAAACTAATTCAGTTTTTTGTTCCTCTTTATGTAGGCTGCTGAAATGTTTTTAGTTTTATCACTTTTTTTTTTTTAAGCTGTTAGACATTTAAGCCAAAGCTTTGTTATGCATATTAGTAATAGTAGAAGTAGCTATATTATTGTTTGTGTGCATTGAGCGAATGCATGGGTGAGATTTGCCTGGTATTTTATTCTTAATGATCTTTTATATGCTGCATCAGAAAAACTCAAACTGCCTTTCTTAGATGTGTGTACATAATTTAAATATTTACCACATGATGCTTGCATCATTGAACAAATTTTCACTTTTAACCATCTATTGCAGGCGGAAGTAAACGCTGTCTCCACTTTGGCATTTGTCAGCCCTGGAGTGGTTGCACCTCAGTTGATCAGCTATGTCCAGTCTCTTTTGGACAACCCTGCCTTGGTACAGGTCACACATGAGGACTACGGGATCTTCTTAACGCCTGACGGAGAGCTTTATGACACGACTATACTGGATAAGTAAGTACGCTGATCTTTATGTATGATGTGTATGTTCATTTCTGGTCAAATGGTTAGAATATTGGACTCTCAGTTCAAGGATCCTGGGTTTGAATCCGGATGGCGATCATGTTGTGTCCTTGGAAAAGACTACATGACATTTCCTCTCCCAACCCCGTGTGAATTGGGGACCGGTAGAAGTAAATCTACGACGAGACATGCATCCTGTCTAGGAGAGGATTTAAAAATTATCTGTGCCACTTTATGCTACTGAAACCAAGGTACGCTCCTGCACTAAGTGACTTGTAGGCCTTAAAGGAACTTTACTTTTACTTCATACCTTTTGGTGTCTGAATAATCGTTCTTTGGTCTCCCCCTGACCTGAGATTTTATCTTTCCTTCTGTGAAGAATATGCCTCTAATGTATATTTTCCCCATGATCATGAGTGCCTACATTTTGATCTTTTACCTTGGGCTTTAGCATGAGTGTGAGAAGTTAAGTATGCATTTTTCCTGTGTGTGAAAGATTCTTTTATGGATTACTTGTATTTAATTGCTTATGAGGAATCATAAATAAAGTTGATTTTCATACCATCAACTAAAAGAATAATAATTGTGGGTTAACCGAGATAAACTGTTTTTGAGAGCACTAAAGAATTCAGTTAAAATGAAAATGTCCAAGACTAGTAAAAAAAAAACCCCAAGTGAATAGATGGAAATAATTGCAAGTTTTTTCCGGCGTCCTTGGAAAGGCAAAAATTATTATGGTTATTGTGCTTTTGAGGAATTTACATGCATAATATAATAAAATTGTAATATGTAATATGAACACATATTATATCATAGAAGTAATGATTATTTTTTCCTTGTTAATGATGTACCTGTTAACAATTTTTTTATGTAGTATAATATTTATTGTAAATCTTTCTTTAAAATCCAGTGCCATGAAGTCAAGCGGAGCAGAGCAAAATGTCCGTAGAGAGAACAAGCTTTATTCTTATGCTGAACAGATGGCTGAGATTGAGCTCAGAAAAGTGAGTACTACGTAAGAAATGTGTTAGTTATAAATTTCATGTAAAATAAATGCAAATATCTGTCCATTTTTCAACTTTTCAATGAATCAAGCTTATGAACATTTGTCTTCTACAGGAAATAGAGAAAAAGAAAGGCAAAAAGCCCCAATAAATTTCATCTTAAATAAACAAATGCAAATATCTGCCCATTTTTCAACTTTTCAATGGATCAAGCTTACTGAACATTTGTCTTCTACAGGAAATAGAGAAAAAGAAAGGCAAAAAGCCCCAAGACGCCCCAAAGTTGACCAAAAAGCAAGAGGAGCAGTTGGCGGCTCAGAGGCAGAAAGAAACAGACATCAAGAACAGGCTCAAAGAGGTGAAGAATTGTTCCCATTTTTTTTACTGCCAGTTACTGGCATACATAATTTTGAAAACTGAAGAGAATTTAGTGAATATCATCATCATCATCATCGTTTCGCACCCTTATCAGGATATAGGCCACACACAAGGGATTTCCACTTCCTTCTGTCCTGGGATAACTTTGCCAGTTCTGACCATGTTTCTCCTGTTCCTTCCTTGTCTATCTACACACATCTTCTCCATGTTTCCCTTGGCCTTCCCCGTTTTCGCGTTCCTTGAGGGTTCCACTGCAGTGCCTGTCTGGTGATGCTACCCGTCTGGTGATGTTTTCCGTAAAATACGCCCAATCTATCTCCATCTTCATTTTCTTAACTCTTCCTCTATGGGCGCCTTCCCTTCTCTTTTCCATATTTCCTCATTTCTGATCTTATCTTCCCATTTGATCTTGAAAATCTTCCTTAGGCAACTGTTCACGAATGTCTGGATCTTCTTAAGGGTGCTTTTTGTGGTTGTCCATGTTTGGCATCCATACGTCAGGACCGATTTCACATTAGACATGAAGAGTCTGATCTTTGTCTTGATTGACACTTTACTTGCTTTCCACACCTTCAGTAATTGGATAAATAATGTTCTTGCTTTGCCAATTCTCGCTTTGATGTCCACCTCAGTTCCTCCCTTTTTGTCTATAACACTTCCTAGATATATGAATTCCTCAACTTCCTTCACAGATGTTTTACCTAAGTTGACCTCCAAAGCAGATACCTTTCCAATCTTCTTTATTTTGGTTTTTCCTGGATGAATCCTCAATCTTTGTTTCGAAAACCTTTGTTTTGATTGACACTTCTTCTTAATGCAGCAGTAAAAATTCTAACTTCATTTGAAACACAGTTGAAAGGTTTTGTTTTCTCGTGCAGATGACCGGCCGGACACAGCGGACAATGAGGTGGACAGAATACAGCGAGGGTCAGTCCCAGAGGCTTCAGGGGGGGACACAGACAGCCGGTCCACAGAGATGGACACTAGTCGCTCACGTCTGGAACAGTAAGTGGAGGGATGGAGGGAGGGAGGGAGAGGGAGAGGGAGAGAGGGAGGGAGGGAGGAGGGAGGGAGAGAGAGGGGGGAGGGAGGGAGGGAGAACTTTGCCAGTTCTGACCATTTTTGTCGTGTTCTTTCCTTGTCTCTCTCCACACATCTTCTCCAAGTTTCCCATGGCCTTCCCGTTTTCCGGACTCATCCTGTATCTTACAAGATTTTTAAAATCTGACTCATATCTGTATGTTGCACGGCGGCTGAAAGGTAAGAGCATGGATTCTCAATCCATGCGTCCTGGGCTTGAATCCTAATGATGACTGTTGAATCTTTGGGAATATATTTAACCGTGGTGTGAATTAGGTACTGGCATATTCTGTTAAGGAAATAAACCTAGCAGCCTGTCTAAAATGTAATCTGTTCCACTTTGGATTGTTGAAAGCAGGATAAGCTCCAGCTGTTTTGGCCATAAAGAAATTGTACTTTTACTCATACTCAGATGGTCCATCTTATGTCTCATTGTCATCATTGTCATTGTGACCATCATCATTCAGTGTATGAGATTCACATATTTTTACACACACACACACACACACACA
>JBDFRD010158783.1:0-23643 GCA_039654405.1 Bullina lineata | reverse complement strand
AGAGAGAGAGAGAGAGAGAGAGAGAGAGAGAGAGAGAGAGAGAGAGAGAGAGAGAGAGAGAGAGAGAGAGAGACCTATATCAATTCTCAAATATATTATAATACATGTATCTATAATGCATATACCTTGTGCTAGCAATATTTTACTTTTGGAGAATATTTTGCCACTCTTCTTCCTCCCTCCCTTAAAATAATAAAAAAACATCATACTGCAAACAAGGCATACATTCATTGCATGCTTTCATTTACTTGGCTCAACTTTCCCTTTACGCTTAATGCATTCAAACAGTTTGCCATAATACTCATACACAACATGCCAATGAAAGAAAAAAAGAAAAACATCTACTGTAATTTTCTTTTTAAACACAAAACCTCACAACCATTTTCACCACAGGCATTAAAAGGAGGTTCCTCAATGAAAAGCTTAAGAAATCAACTTACCAGTTCCTAAAGGTACAAAAGAAAATAAAGATAATAAGATAACATAAAGTAACTGCAAGTAAACATGAAAGTGAAAGAAATGAAACATATTTGAATGTTTTATTCTACTAGTCTGTCATATGTTTATTTTCCGCTATCACTGACTCAACAACATTTTCTGGTATCTAAAGCAGGGGTAAGCAAACTTTTCCAAAAGAGGGGTACCTCCATGAATATCAGTCCCATGTTAGAGAGGCACTGTTAAAACCTCACTCTGAAAGTCAGTATTTTGTTTAAAGTAAAAAAGAAATAAAGACTAAACGTTCCGACGTTTCAAGTTTCCTTTTTGACTCATTGACACATTATATCAATGTTATCATGTAAACTTAAATTATTATTAATAAAAATGTCTTACATAATAATTAATTTTGTGAAGAGACTGCGGCAATTCGTATTATTTGCAAACAACTAATACCCATGTCAATAGTTTGCCCACCCCTGACCCCTAGTCTGACGTATTATACTGACTACAATTTGTAATCTAAGAATTTTCAAACAGAAAGGTGAAAGTTAAGATTTATTTAAAAGCAATTCTACTTAACAAATAAATCTAAACTAAAGAAAAGAAGGTTACAAAAAGGGAAACCACAACTTCAGGACAGGACAACAGTGACAGTTATTTCTATTTCAGGCGAAAAAAAAAAAGCAAGATTATAGGGTGATTAAAGGTTGTATTTTGTTTGTTCTTGAACTATGTGAATATGTTTCATCTGAAAAGTGAATCAAACTATGTCAATAGCATATAATCAGCCAGCATGCTATCAGGAGTGTTTACTATAAGGCTCAGGACTGCTTAAATGAGGACATAATAGCCTTCGAGTAATGGTACAAGTCATGAAGATACTGCCAGTACCCGCACCCTACATTTAGATTTGTTATCTCATCACACCTTGAGATAAAAATATGATGTCATAATGTGACAGGTAATGATGAAAGTAAAAAAAATAAAAATAATTGCTAAATATACAAGTCTCTGTAAAAATGTTTTCAGCCTCTATTTATGTGTTTAATGATATTCTGAACTTTAAGAAAAAATTATAAATAAATAAAATAAGATAAAGTACTCTGAAGGTCTTCATCAAAATGTTCAAAAGAGACATGATAAATTACACATACAATAAATGTGAATATATTTGTTTGTGTTCCTGGTCATCCAATGAACCCTGTACTTTATGTTCATGACTAATCATGTGTGTGCCTTTGTCTGTTATAGACAATGACCAATGGCAAATAATCTAACATTTCATGCCTCTCTTTTTCTTGATTGGTGTACAAAAATGAAAATGGAAACACTCCTAAATGCAATGTTTTATAACAAAAGTGGACAATTTTACAGCAACAGCACCCCTGTACTCAAATTACCTCTGTAGTCATATTCTCAAAATGTACAACATAATAAGTTAAAAATACAATAAAGAAATTAACAAAATTGCAGCAAAAATAAAATAATTCACAATAGAGACAAACAACTGGAAATATGAGACAAGCAAACATGAAAAGAAAACGCAAACAATGCTAAATAGATTCAAGACTGCCACAGCCTAGCGTGGTGCCATGCTATGGACAAAACAAGAAGATAAAAATGTAACAAATAAAACAATCTAAATTACAAAACACATACATTAATGGAGCAAACACATATAAAAACTGGAAAGAAGACAAAGGAAGCACAACACTAAAACATTGTATGGAACAGTAGCTCTAGACAATTCTTTGAACATCAGCCAATATCAAAATTTCTTCCTCATTTCAACATTATAACCACTAACTCACCTTTCGGATCATATTTGTAGTCAACATAAGCACATCTGTTTCTTCATGAAAGGACTGAGACGCTGCTAAATAGCCAATTCTCTGCAGACACAAAATAATGAATTTGTAACTATACTATCATCCCCAGTCTATTTGTGGCCATAAAAGTGCACATTTATGGACCATTCTATACCATTGTTGAATATAATGTGTACAATTGATGCTGGTCTAGCAATATGAACTGGTTAGGACATTTTACAGAAAGAGAACTTTTTTTTTTCATTCTTAGCTTCTTAAAATTTTGTGCTTTTACGCAATTTCTTTTTCAAGCTGAGCTACAAAAAAATGTGCATAAAATTTCATTCACTCATAGGTTACAAAATTACAAATAGCATAAAATGAAAGCACAGCCAATACCCTTTAATTTGATGTACAACATTACACTTGTTGTAGAAGTAAATCAGAGAAACAGACAAAAACAAATGTGGCATTGGCATCAGAATCAATTTCGAAAAAAAAAAAATCCAGTCTGCTGATGACTGATGAGATCATAAAACTGCTCTCATTTGTAAGATAATGGACCAATTTGTACCATTTTTGAATATAATGTGTACAATTGATGCTGGAATAGATATGAACTATTGGGACATTTTATAGAAAAAGAAATGTTTTTCCTTCTTAGCATTTGCTTAATTTTACACTTTTACGCAATATTTTTTTTAACGGTGCACTACATAAAAATTTGCATAAAATCACATGCACAAGGTACAGAATTACAAACTGCATAAGAATGAAAGCACAGCCAATACCCTTTAATTTCATGTATAACATTACAAACTTTGTACAAGTAAATCAGAGAAACAGTCAAAAACCAATGTGGTATTGGCATCAGAATCAATTTCGGATTAATTTGATGGTACCCTTGAGAGTTAATGCTGAATACACAAGTAACAAATTACAATTAAAGTTGAATTTATTTACCTTGAATGTAAATTTAGTTGAGCTCATCACTTCTATAATGTTGAAGGCAGCCCAGCTAATGTCATAACCCAACATTTGTAGCTGAAAATGCAGAAAGAAAAATGTAAATCGAAAAGCTTGGTGAATCATAAAATAATAACCAGACGCTTCATTAGTCATAATTTTGTACAAATAAATGAACGGGCAAAAATATCAATCAATCATCAAAATTAAAGAGAGAGAGCAAATCTTGAGCTAACAAGTTAAAAATAAAACATATACACATGTTTCCATTCATTCAGTACAGGCTTAAGGTATAGCGACTGATTTTACTAGTTAAAAGGATAAAAACAAATAAAAACAATCTGTTTAAAGACTTACGTATGTAAGCTTGTTGACAGCATTTGCTTTGATTGCAACATTTTCTTGCTTCAATTCCTGCTTAATTTCATCAATGCATTCCGCAATGTACTTGCTCTGGAATATTAAACATGCTTCGTTAATAATACTGAATCTATTAAACAACAAGCGCATTACAGCCCACACCAACATTCTCATTATAGTATATGATCACAAGCAGAAGTATCAAATATGTCTTAGAACAATAACATGCAAAAACAAAAATGGTTCCCTAAACAGGCATTGATAATAATGCGTCTTTGTGATCATTTTTAGGTGAAAAACTATATCCATCATTACACTGTTCACTGTATACAAAGTAATGAATTTTAAAAATTAATCCCTCCTTCTTTTTTTTTTTTACTACAAACAATAATCAAACCCAGTGTTGTAAAACAAACATTCAAGCAATACACTAGTGACTCCTTTGCAGGGTCCTAGAATGGACTATACACGTACTATTATTAATGAATATGTTTGTTTCATCTGTTCCACAAACAATAGAGGAACAAAAAGTTAAATTTGGGAAAGTACATCAACTACCAGCAATTTATCCCCAAAAAAAACATGTTTCTTTTGAAAAAGTCATTATGGTTCAAATGCTATTATATTGTAGTAAAAATACAGCTGATGCTGAGTAGGCAAGGTTACGTCTGAGCAATACAGGAGCACATAAAATACAAAAGCAGTGTACAAATTAGCATGCATAAATTTGGCCCACATTTTCCCTTATATGAAAAATGTCACTTGGCAAATTAATGTAACTTACTACACTGTGTAACTAAGAATTCAAAATGTTCTGCAGGTTTTTTTTACTTATGGGGTTGTTAAGGAAAACTCACCTTTTAACCAGAATAATGCATTAGATACTGTATTTCACTGACTGAAAGGCACCCCCATCCCCCAACGAAGAAACTCCAAGATAGATCACTTTACTTCCTGTGACTTTGGTACATATGAGTCACATTTGTTTTGCGCAGTCCTGTTATCATGTTAGTCAGGCACCCATTCCAGAGCCCCAAGAAAGTCTTGCCACATAAATGATGTCAGCACCAGTATAAATTTATCTCCTCACAGACGCTTTCACGGTCATTATTAGGACTCAACAACCCTACCTTGTTCTCCACACCAAAATCGTTTGATATCGCTACCAAATAAACCAGTCTCAAAAGCTGCCGACTCTCATTCGACTTTTTTTTCGTGACTTTACTGGAAAAGTAAGTAAAGTTCAAAGTGTTTGTCGTAGGTTTACTTCTCCAGTAAAATATATCTATAATACCAGAGCCATTTGACAGATTCTCAAAATTCATGCTAAGCAGAGCTTAAAAATTGTTGTTTTATACTCCATTGCACTTTTATTCAATAGTAAAGTAAAATAGTTCTTTTACAGATTGAACAAAATTACTTGTTAAAAAAAATGTTCAGTTCAGTTTCCACTACCTGCCAAGATTATCCTTAATAAAACAATAATAAGCACAACAAATTGTGCTCTAATAAACTAAGCTTAGACCATAATATACAGTTCACTTTTATTCAACATAATACATATCCTGGTATTCAGTTTGTTCATCTTATTTTTCAGGTAACTATAGTTTAGTCACATATTTTGTGTGATAAAAAAGCTGGGCGACAAACCAAGTTCAGGGAGTAAGTCCACCAAATCATCTTAAGACCATAGTAAGTTGTAAAATATTACAACTCATTTGTCTACTAAATTTTTTCAATCAGTTTGGTATTTGTCTAATCACATTTTTGTCTCGTGTCACAGACAATAAAAGCTGACACAGATTACTCTCTTCTGTTGCTGTTGTTCTAGATCTAGGGAAGTAAATGCCTGTCTAGAAGTTGGTTTTGAAATGAATAAAAGCAAACATGCTGAAAACTCAAACATGTAGGGGTTAGAATCTACCTAAATGGACACAGTGAGAAAGAGAAATTGCCCTAAGATTATATTGGAACTGTCCCTAATTTTTGTTGAGGATGAAGATCAAGTGCTGAGTCTGCTGTCAACTTCTTTTGGCTTCCCATAACCTGGCCCAAGTGACCACAAGATACTATTGGCCTATATTATATGTCTTGAGAATTAATCCATTCTGTGGTGACCATCTTCCCAAAGCTAACTTCATTAGTTCAAAGTATATTATAAATACATCTGATTCTTTCAAATAATGCAGCAAGCCAACACCAGCATGCTGCTTTTTAACTTTCTTTTTGAAAAAAACTATCCGTAATCAGAATAAAGTTGGGCAGCAAATGATTTCAGCATTCATGATGTTAAGGATATAAAGATGTATCATCAAATCAATGTTTAAATTATAAGACCCCAATTGTTATTGACTTAGCTGTGCTATGATGCAATAAGAAGCCAAGTGCTTAGCCTATCTCATTTTTATTAAACATGTTCAATCCTTTTGTCAGAAAAATTTAGAAAAGTTAAAACTATATGGCACAAACACCCATGTAGCATTAATATTTTCAATAGGTGCACCAACTCCATCAGTTTTTTTTTTTTTCAAACACGTCAATCAATAGTTAAGGAAAAATCATTCTTGTGGGGAAACGAATTACTGAAATTTCACTGGCTATTAATCATAGACATACCCAAGGTTACAGTCTCAATTTTAAGACAGTAATTTTCCATTTAACAGTCGAGGTTAAAAGCCAGTTTAGTGGCTGCCCACGCTTCATGATTGGGACATTGTGTTCACACCAGAAAGTTATAATGTGTAGCTTTATGCTCTGGGCTCTTCTTTCTTTCCTGTTGTGCTGACAGACCCACATATAAACTTCATTATTGACAGCCTTTAATCACATAGATCTACATGTAAATCATTTTAAAGAGGGTTTTCTTTTTCATTAGATCTAGATCTAAATATAGAACAAAAATGCCTGTTCTGGAAGTCCCGAAATTCTGTGAGAGTTAATCCCACTTCATCCAGTTACAATAGTCAAGGGTACTGCCAGTCACTTGCCTGGCATGAATTATGGTTTTTGTAGTCAAGTCAACTGACATATGACCCACAAGTTACATTTTTATCTGGTCAAAGTCAAAGCTAGACTACATCTAGTCATCTAGTATTCTATAAATTTAAATGTAAGAGTACAGTAAGTGAATAAGAGAAAATAGGACGGCGACGGGTTGTGGTCAAGATCAAGTTCAGTTTCAAGTACTAGAATCTAGATCTACGCCTAGCATATTGAAACATAAAAGGCCAATGCCTAATTAATTAAGACTTTGTGTGGCCAAGTATGTAAAACTTCATGACGTCGGTCCCGTCTCTTCAAACTTCAACCTTTTCAGTTTTCAGTCTCAGGAGGAAGCAGCCAGTGGGCAAGACCTGCCAAAAAAGGCTTCTAAAAACAAAAATGTTCACACTGGCTTCAATGCAGGGTGTCCAAAGTTCTCTACATGAACAAAATCCTGGGAATGTGTACTTTACAATAATAAAAAAAATAAATATTTTATTAGGTCTAAAAATATAGAGTAGTATTTGCTAAATAACTCATGCGGGGGCGTCAACCTATCAAAAACACTTATCGATAAATGGTGACTGACATAAAAATGTTAATAACCTCAGTTTCTTTATGATTCCTTATGCCTCTGACGAGATCCTGAAGATTCTTGTCAAGAACCCTTTCAAGAGTTCCCTTCACTTTCTTCAGCGCCATAGCTCAATACTTGAACCAGCTCTGCATCACCAGAAAAACAATTTCCGTACTGTATATTATCCCCTCGCCAGCTTTGCAAGCCGACAAAATGTCTTCACTTTTCTGTGATCATGTGATCTGACGCGTAGACATTATGACGGGAAGTAATCAAGAAAAAATAATTCACTCAGAAAGTTATCAAGAGTTCAACGCCCATTATAACATCATGATTTTGTGTGAACAAAATAAAATTCAATTTGTAAAGTGGGAAGGGACAGCCATTTTTGACAGTTTCTCTGTTGAAAGGAAATTAATGCTTTTTGTCTTTCTATTCACTTTAATGTAATTATATTTAAAATACAGCAGCTGACTGTCCACATACTTTTTGTTTTGCCTGTATAATTTCTAATGACTTCTTTTCCATTTCCTTGGGCATGTTGACTGCTCATAAGTTATGTTCTTGTGTCTCATAACTATGTTCATTGTTATTCACTTGGCTTAATCCTCTTCGCTCCTTGAGGAGCACAGAACCTCAGCAGTATTCCTCACTCCACTTTTCTCTGTCTCCAGCAATCTTTTTCAAAGCCTCCGGTGGACTTACAAGCTCTGCCTCCAAGTCTGCTTAAGGCGTCCACGTTTGCTCTTCCCTTACTGGCTCCACTCAAGAGCCAATTGAGTGGTCTGTTGGCTCTTTCCGCAGAGTGTGCCCGACCCAACACCATTTTTTGTCTACAAATCTGTACTCTCATTTGTTCTTTGAGGTGAAAAATCTGCCAAATTGGAGCTTTTTAAAATAGATTTTTGTTTCTCTCCATGCATTGGTGCCATATGTGAACACAGATTTAACATCTGAGTTGAAAACACCAAGTTTGGTTTTGAGGACATGGCATTGGATTTTCAGACAGGTCAGAGAATAACTAACACTTGTTACGCTTTCCTATCTTTGCTTCACATGTACATGTCCAAAATGGCTTATTTTGCTGCCCAGGTATGGGAAATTGTTGACATCTTCTGCTGCCATTATGTCTGTTGTAATTGCTGCCTCTTGTCTGTTTTTAGTGCATACTGCTTTAGTCTTCATGATTTTTTGTAAAGGCTCATCCTCTGGGACTGTGATATAAACACCATGAAAATAATGAACAGCTAAAAGGTGTTAAGAACATTTCTTGTCATTTTTAATTGTTCATAATAAATTTGAAGCTAACTGTATGGATGAGTAAATGAGATATAATTTTTGGTACAAATTTATGTGTTGTGCGAACTATTTTATCTCCGTGTCAATCTAAGCATCCTTGTGTTTTGGACATTTCAGACATCCCTCTGAATGACATTTTGACACGAAATCTAGAAATGTTTGTTATTTAGTCATGCAATTGTTTGTTAGAATCGTTTATTAACTCAATTTTTTGTCCAGAAAACAGTTCATGTAAAATCATATTTTTTTGGCATATTGCCAAAATGAAACTGTGAAAAGCGGAATATGTTCACCTGAATAGGTACAAATATGTGTATGCACTTCATCTGTGAATGTGATTATATTAGTGTGTAAATCAAATCAACAACATGTGTTTCATTATGTCATATAAATGTTGTATCCTTTCTTGACAGCAAGCAAATCCATTAGCGAGTACTGGAACTTCATTTTTCAAACAGAATATAAATGGAAAGTTAATAAAAATAATATAAAAAAAAAACCCCACAAGAAATATAAATGAAGCAAGTCCATTTTGAAATAACAAATTCACATGAATTTATTCATCATGACACAATTAGTCACAATAAAAAGAATAAAACAATACAACAAAAATAAAACATTTCCATCCCATTCAGCTGCAAAAAAAGCAAAGATTTTTCCATGCAATGTACATTAAAGACTTCAGGATAATAAATAAAATGGCTCAAGTTATAACCTTTTCAACCTGCTTCATTTTTTGTTTCTTCCCCAGGCTTAACATAAAAATTCATTAAAACATCATCCTTTGAACATTCCTCTAAACCTTCAATTTTCCCAACCCATTGAGATGAAATATTTTTACTTGTGCTAAAATGATCCAAGTGGATCGAGCTGTCTGTCCAAGGAACAAGGACATTATCATTGAAGTTACGAAACAAAAAATCTTTAAATAAAATTAAACAACATGGCAAAAAAATTCAAAAAGCATGACAAACTCACAGATTTGTTTTGGCAATGCAGGACATTTGTGGAACCAAGTCAATCAAAATATGTTCCATTTCTCAAAACCTGGAGAGAAGTAAACAAATCACATGTTGGCTGAAATTAGAGAACTGATTTGAGATAAATAACCACATGACTAAAGATGACCACACCTTCTCGAACTACTTGCATGATGTTATCACTCTTAAAAACATCAAGCAAATTACCTACAAGTGCCAAGATCGTAAAATTAAACCATGGTATGTTTTTCTGAACTGTTGAAACCTTTGATACTTTTCCCACTCTAAAAATTGGAAGCAATGGAGCACATTTGAATACCTGTAGACCAAATCCTTTACCATCATCTGGGAATATAGATCTAATCAGTAACGGTGATTACATGACTAGATCAACAGCAATGAGAAAAACTCATCATTCCTTAAACCATTACCTGCCATTTCTCATAAAATGTAAAACGAGGAATCCTAGTGGCTGAATTTTAAAATAATTACACTTAAAACAAAAGATACATTAAAGACAGAATGTGAAAAAATAGCTTTGCTTAAAAATTCTACATCTTGTGGGAATTATATATCATTGCTTACTAAAGATAATGAACACAAAAAACATAACATACTATGAGCAAGACATTTTATTTACTTTGGGAGAATCTGACTAAGCAACTTCTAAAAAAAATTGTTACTCATGAATCATTCTGAAAAATAACTGTTCAATACAAATTTTTCAACTGACTTGGAAAAAATGTGCATCATGAAGTGGCATAACAAAATTGGCATAAAATGACGGTTAACCGAGGAAGTGATTTAACTTCCAACCACAAATCACAGGTCTGTTTTCATACAAAAAGTCAAAGCAAAGAAAAACATGCTCAATAAAATAATGTAAAGAGGATACTCTTGCATTTTCAGCAGCACGACACATTTTTACATAAGTTTAAGCACTTCTCACTTGACATCATTTTTCTCATGAATTTCTATTTCACTCTCACAATATTTAGTCTCGTCAAAATTCACAGTAATTTCCAATAGCATACATTCCGCAACAAAGTCGGATATATTCTATTTAATTAACATCTACGCAGGACACGAGGCAATAATTTAAAAATTGACAGAAAACCTTTTCTTGAAAAATACATATGCTTAATGACAAAATAAGGAGCAAGCTAAGCTATTGACAGAAGTTTCATTGTGACCTATAACGTAGAAAGCAAAGAAGGCAGACAATCATGAAGGACAAAATCAATTTTACAATTTGAATGAGTATCTTTTATGAAAGAGAAGATTATGACAATTTCATATTTACACCAATGATGTCCAGGACTTAGGGCTACACAAAAAGTATTTTAGCGGTGAGCACTTAAACACTTTAACATGTGCCTGCCTCTACAAATGTGGGATGATAATCAGCCTTGTTGAGTATGATAGGGGAAGTAAAAAGAACAAGAAAACACTTCATGCTTTGCACAGCTAATCTAATGGATTAGATCTAGAATATTTATACAAAATAAATTAGTAGCATTATAAAGGATTAAAACTGTGACTTTCTGAAGAGGGTACATTACATGCGATATATAAAGCCATGGTCATGCCAACAAAGTTCCAGTTTGTACAGTTGTACTTGATAGTGGCTCTGAACATTAATTGTGGCTAACAGCAGTTTACTCAAACACCAACTTGCATAGATCTTATCTTTTCTGGAATATCTTTTGCCTCAGTAGCTTTGAGTTTGGCTAGACCCCCCACTTTTTTTTTTTAGGAAATGGGATGCCTAGGACAATTTTCAACTGTATCAATTTAATCTCTACATCGAATTGAATTACAACAAGTGTAACAAGCATTTCCATTTGTTTCAATGCTTAGCAAACACAACTTTAATTATTTCACAACCTCACTCAATGCTATTAAACTACATGTATTCACCTGGGGCAAAACTCGATGACCCCCCAGGATTGACAGTACATCTACTATATTGTTATTGAAATAAGTTTGCCTGTGATTATGTACGCAAATGTTTTTACCCAAGGTAAAACAACCAGTTAGAATTTCTCACCAACCTTTTGTTCTTGGATAAAATCATCCTGTAATTAAGCAATGATGAGAGAAGATACTAAACAAGCAGAACTAGCTCCAGCCCTGCATACATAACACACAAAATGAAATAACAATATAATAATATGGAAAGAAAAAGAATAAAAACACACAAATAACTTCTTGTATGTTACTATACAGGAAGACCTGGTGGTCAAATGGTTAGAGTGTAGGACTCCTGATCCATGGGTCCTGGGTTTGACTCTGGTGGTGACTGCATTGTGCCCTTGGTAAAGATACTTTACATCATTTTTCCTCTCATGTGCGAACTGGGTACCGGCATATCCTGCTGGGGAAGTCACCTACAACAGACTAGCATCCTGTCCAGGAAATGATGTAAAATCATCTGTCCTGCTTCACACTACCAAAACCGCAATAAGCTTCAGCTGTATGGGCCTCAGAGACCTTAAACAAACTTTTACTTAAATGTCACAGGAAAGGGATGTAAATCAAATATGTTTTTCACCATTAGAGATTTTTCTACAGCCATTTCTTTTTTCTTTTCTATCTATACCATTGTCTTCCAACAGACAAATGAACTTCTCTTTTGTGTTAGATCAAAGGAAACAGCCTGTGCACTCAAAAGGTATCTCTGTGTATTTGCAAGTACATGTATTACATTAGAAATAAGCAAGAAGTTGTAATTTATGAAGATGTATTTTTATGTGCACACAGCAAATTGTTATCTAAGTTACATAAAATGTTGTATTTCACGTTGTACTCCATGAGATCTATAACTTTTTTTTTTTAAATATTCGATGGCACTAAAACATATCTCATTTGAAAAGATAAACAGCCTAAAAACACAAAACTCTAAGAGTCAGTCTCCAACAATATTAATATTATGTAATCACAATTTATTGGAAATATACAGAAACAGCCAGCCTATTCTTTAAAAAGCATTCATGACAATGTGAATAAGTTCACTAATAAATTATAAGAAGGATCCATTTCTGACTGTAGACAGAATTTGAGTATCAAGGCTCAATGAACAAAATTATTTACAATCATTTTAAGAACATATCACCTATTATAATCAGTTGTGAAACAACATAGATTCCTAATCTGTTTTTAAAATAAAAATGACAAATATTTCAACCTTTTAACCCTTTGACCCTAGATTGCAGATCAGCATGTCCCATAATCCTGATTTTTGGTATTTACCCTTGACCTAAAAAAAACAATCTGCAGTTCAGTTTGAGTCATTACTGACTATTGGGAATGACGTAAATACATCCCAAAATGGCTGCTCTCTGGTTGCAGGCTTTGTTTTAGCTCTGCAGCACTTTGGTATGTTGTTCTTTTAAATTGTTATGAATATGAACCGATCAGGAAATCAAACCTTGCCCTCAAAATCTTCACAATGAACTTACTTCGAGTTGTGGAGGTAATGCAGGCAGGTTGTAATGATTCAGATGAGGATGGCAATCTAAATATAGACTCAAACTATCAGGAAAGTGATTTAGAAAGTTTAACTCATCATATGATTTCTGGTGATGATGAAAAAGTAAAACAAATGAATGTAACCATAAATTAGGGAGACCAAGGAGATACCACACCTATTTGTGCTCCTCTAAGAACTAGGCATAGTCAAAGAGAACCTAGTCAATTGGATTCAGGGTGGAGTAATCTCAATGTGTACACTAAATCTAGGACAGATACTGATGCTGACTTCAAAAACAGAACACTTTTTAGACCAAAAAAACATCCCAGATCATATGAGAGAAGAGAGTAAGGCTGTAGACTTCCTGAACTTGTTTCTGACTGATGAGTTCTGGTAAACTCTCTCCACAATAACTAATTGTACAACCAAACAAGTGAAAGAAAGAAATGTTTGATCATACAATGCAAAGAATTACAGTCTAGTAAGTGTTCAAGAAATAAAGGTGATGACGGGTTTACGTCATTTCTGCTTGTGTGAAACCTTACTTACTTACTTTATCTGTCCCCAACTCTACCTTTTCGGTGAAACCATGATACAAAAATTACTACAAGACAAATGATTTAGTTACAAATTTTGGTTAAAAACAGATAATGGGGTGGGACATGTTTTTGTTCTCTGGACCTTTATCCACTATATTTTCAAAGACATATATTGATTCTTGAAGAAAAAGTGGATGAAAAAAAAACATCTTCTCAAGGTATAGCTCCGAAAAAAAAAAAACAAAACCTGAAGGATTTTAAGGAGTGTGCAAACAGCAACTGAAAATAGCCCTTTCCAGTCTACCACTGCTTTATACAGTAACTTTCACAGATTGCATGACTCATTAAAAAGATATATTTGCATATGACTTTCAAGTCCCAAAGGGTAATCACTAGAAAATAAATATAAATCAACTAGATTACAAGACACAGGATTAGCATAGCGGATACTATAACATAATGAAGTCTTCAGATTCACGGGTAACAGTTCTTTGCCGCTGTCCATTCTCGTCAATGTGATAGTGGGTCACTTTGACCCTACCTTTCTCAATTCCTTGATGACCATGCTGTGTGCTTGCTGCCAAGTGAGTTCCTTCCTCAAAGATGAAAAGTGGATACGTGCCTCTTTGTTTTGGGGGAGCAATGAACTGAAAGATAACAATCTTTTTTAAAGTATTGAAATGACTGGCATGTAGGTCTAAGCTCTCGTTACGTTTTGGATCATATTGTTATCCTGACAGAATATTATTATGATTACTTACTCACACTAATTGTTTCACACATGAGAACAGTTTATGTTTGTTTGTTTGTTTTTAGTAAAGACAGATCTATATCTAAATGCTTTGTGGTCAGCTTGTAACAAAGACACCTGATTTTATTGGTCCATTCATCATGAAACTTCTTTATAAAAGACATAAGTTGATCTCTATGGACAGGAATGGTTTTGTATGCTAATATTGAATAACAATTTTATGGTATGTGAAAAGAAGATGTTTTATCATAGCTAGCATTTCATATAGTAAAGAAGGCTGTTTAAATTCTGTTTCACTTACATGTGTACAGAGGACAAAGACTGCAATAATCCACATAATTCTTCAATTATACTTTTTTTTATCATAGAAAGGTAAATTCTAATTTGGTTTTGATGTAGTCTTCCATTTTATCTCAATATCAAAGCTGTGCAGCAAATTTTTTTAATTACTGCACTTTATTTGTCATAATTGTGTATTTTAATAAAGCTTCTTTGTTTTTACATTTGTAGATGTAGAATGAATTTTGGAACCAATATTTCTCGAGTAAATTTGTTTTTAAAATTGAAATATTTGTCAATAGAAAGCTTTTTAGTTCTCAAAAACCACAAAATTATATTCAAAATAAGCAAAAGTTTAAGTCACATCTTCACATCTTTCTTCTTCGGTACCAGCAAAAAAGTAACCAAAATGAGTGCCACAAATTATGAAATTGAGGCCAGTGCTGAGGTACTTATCAAATATGTCCATATTCAAAACAAATAAATGAATTCTGTATACTTAATTAGGACTTAATTATGAAGAAAGGCTGAAAGGATAATCACAAATCAATCACTTTTTCAAATTAATGTGTTTACTTTCAAAATGTCTTTTCCAGCTGTGACTTTTCAAAAGCAATTGTCCCCCAAGTGTTTGTGTGGATTTCTTGTAGGTTGTTGCTGTGAAATAATGATCTGCTGATAAAGTGCCTTTTTTCATCAATGGATAGTCACAGACTTTCTGTTACATCTGTCATGCCCACTTCTCGAAAACTGATCTACTACAGTCAGTTTTCTCTGCTGAATAAATTGTAGTTAGAAGAAAATATTTGAAGTTCTATAATTTGGGCAAAATACCCACCTCTTTTACTTCACGGACAAACTTGCGGAAATCTGCAGCATCTTTAATGTAAAAGCCCACAGTACAACTGGGATCCATTCTGTTAATGGCAATTTTTCTTGGAAACATGCAATGGAAAGTCTGAAAAATAGAAAGTGCTTTGTACTATTTCAACACATTTTTCCCTAGTCAGAGTATTTCAAGAGTTTAAGATAATTAATTTCAATGTAAAAGAAAATGAGGTAAGAAATGTAACGTGTATAAAATAGAATTTCTGGTGCTGTGATCACAACCAAAAAAAAAAAAAAGAAAGAAAGAAATAAGAAACAGATTCATCTAATGACTTTGTTCATTGAAATGACATAGTTCCACATGTTCATCCCTTCCAATGATGCTGGTTTACCCTCTAATGTCAGATCAGTCACGATTTTCTCTTCATTGGTTCATATTCTCAGATAACCTTTCATTACTGTTTAACCAAATCAAACATTTTTGTTCTGGATGATAAAAATATATTCCTTACAAGAGCAAAAGGTAACTGTTTATCTTGAGATGCTGCAGCGCTCAAACACAAAATTTAACAAATTTTGTACCATGGTCTGTATGCATCCTAGAATAATGCATGGTTAAGAAAGCTCGTAAACCTTGGTTACCTCTCATTGTTACTGTAATAATTTTCCTAATTAATTTCTGTTTATCTGCAACCATGTAGAAGTCCACAGACATTTATTTTTTTTAATTATAAATAGGACTACACAGCAGAAAAATTCTAACTGAATGAAAAGAAAAAAAAAATGCATTTTGATACCATGTATTCTGTATGCTTTATAGCATACTAAATATTTGATGTAATTTGTACATGTTGCTTTACAGTGATGTGACATGTGTGAGGTTTCTTTTTTTAATTACAAATCTTGAAAATCATATAAAAATAAGTTGTTTCCCATACCTCTATCTTAAAATCTTTACTGGTGTCCACAGCATCTCGACAAAAATGAGGATCTAAATATATTAGTTTGTCATCTGTGAATGTGAGATAAAAAAGTCTTTTTACTCATGAAATAAGCAAATTATAAACTATTGAGATTTTCAACACAATGAGAACAATTCGTTGAATTGACATTTTTTTGATCTGATTAAACTACTGTAATCAGCTGTAACAAGAGGAGAAAGTTCAGTTTTGAGTGCCTTATTTTAGCCTCCGTGATTCTAATTGCTGTACGTAAAGGGTAGGTGAACATTCAGCAAGGTAAAATCAAAGAATGATACCTACTGGATTTAATTAACATCCACTTTCTTTAAAGTCATGCTTTTCAAATTGTTGATTATCTCTACAATGGACGTCAGGAGAACTGATTTAACTCACTCATAATGAAAAGCAGAAGTACAAAAATGGTAAGAATTATAGAGTCGACAATTTAATTCAAGAGCTCATAGTCACTTTGTTTACCTTGATATCCAATAAAGTACAAGGAATGCTTAGGTTTGCCCCCAATGATTCCCATACAGTTATCCTGAGACAGAAGACTCTGGACACACGGAGCGTAGATCTCATTCATGACCTCTCCTCCCAGCCTCATGGGAATAAGCAGGATAAGTGACCGTACCCATGGTTGATCATTTTGACTCTGGTACACAAAATTTTAACATGAAGATGATTTACATTTTTTGCCAAAAAACAAAAAAAACAAAACAAAAAGCTTCACCGATTTTAAACATATATAATTTTATTATATCTCATATTTTAGGAATAATGTTCATTAAGATAACGTATCATCCTTTTGTAAAACAACTGAAGCATTTTTTTCTAATACAAAACTAACTCTAAAAGAAGGTTCACTGTCTTCAATGAGCTGTACTAAAATAAAAACATTTCTTTATTTCCTTCTTCATTAATTAAGAAAATGAGCTGAAAAAAAAAAAGAAAAGAAAAATATGATGACGTAAAAGAAAATACTGAACCAAGGAAAAAAGGGTGCACGAAGAAGAAAACAGAAGGGAAAAGGAGCATTTCATTGACTTACAGAATGAACATCGTGGCTTTCTTCTGCAAGAGCTTGTAAACAGGTACCCAGATCAAAGGAGCCACTCATGCTCTCTGATTTCTCACGTGCTGAGCACAGGTGATTAACATCTTCAAGGTACACTGGTCAGGCATGGGAAGAAATAACATTTATTTTATGTCACATCAGGTTTTACAAGGCAAGTCATACAAGAATATTTCACAACTAAATGTTGTATGTAAACATGATTCTGGGACTTCTCAATTAAAAATATTGAACTCCAAAACCATCTTTCCCTGACAAATTTGGATAGTTTACTTCAATTCCAAAATGTAAAAACCAAAGCTAGCATTATAAAAAATAAAATTATTCTCTCAGTAATTTAGTGATAGAAGATGACTCAAAAAAAAGAATATTCATAAAAACCAAAATCAAACAACTTTAAAAGCTCCTGATAGAGGAAAAAAAATGCATGAGATCCTGAAAATAGAACAAATCATGAAAATAAGAATCATAAGGACTTCAGAGAAAACGAACTAATATGTTTGTTCATTCTCAAAACAATTCACTAATATTTACACTGGTAGAGTGGTTTACCTTATCATAAAATGTCAGTCCTCTGAATGATGGCAAAGAAGAACTTAAACTCAGTCTTAAACTATCATTTATTTACTTTATGAGGAAAGCGTATATACTTTTATTTCAGATTGACTTCTTCAAAACGATTTCAAAGAAAAATTATTTTGACCACTTACTGCTTCTCAGAATCATTGTTACGTCCTAAAAAAAAAAAAAAAAAAAACAATACGGAAAAATTTGGATACCAAGTCTCTACAGTTTACATGAGGGAAAGTAAATGAATGATGAAAAAAAAAACTGATTAAAAAAAAGAAAAAAGGACATAAAACCTGTACAATCCTGGGCTACGTAGAGACAGAGCTGACTAAGAACAGACATGGTGTGACTTGCTCTTGTGAAAGCGTCTCTGAAAAGAACAATGGAAAATTACTTCTATTTACTAAATATTTTACAATACAGTCCATGACAATTTTTATTTGTATTGTATTGCAGT
Source organism: Bullina lineata (assembly GCA_039654405.1). Classification (NCBI taxonomy): domain Eukaryota; kingdom Metazoa; phylum Mollusca; class Gastropoda; family Bullinidae; genus Bullina; species Bullina lineata. The sequence continues at coordinate 5,297 of JBDFRD010158783.1, read as the reverse complement.
GTACAGACATTAATCTTTCATTTTTTTGTTTTGTTTAATAATATTAATAGACAAGGAACTCTGCAACATCAAAAAATAGAAAGTAATATACTGACTTTATATTTCCAATCGATAAATTTGACTATTATGCTCTCGACAATATCACACTGGATTACACCAGACAAGAAAACTTTTATAAAAAAAAAAGAGCAAGCATAAGGCTACCACTCCATGCCAACCAACATGTTTTCAAGCCATTTTCTTCATTTGAGGCAGTGAAAATACAGTTGTTCTTTGTTCCGTTTTTCTCCATGCTGTTCCTTTGCCTCTTGTCTTTCTTTATGGTCTCCAGTCGAGTGCTGTCTTGTGACGTATGTAACTTTTTAATAGAAGCCACTTATTACAGCTACATCTCTTTCCAGATAGTTTTAGCTTTCTCAAATGTTTTTTTCCAGAATGAATGAAGGTGTGTTTTGTTCAGATTGTCACTCTGAAGAAAATTGCTGCTTCCTGATAATGTGGAATGAAACAATATGGTCTGTACAAGAACTGTCTCAGGCCTCATCATCTCATCCACTGGTTCCTTCAATTTTTCTTGAATAACTGTTGTAAACACCTTACCAAGGAGAGCAACATGATTCAATGGCTGTATTGCAAATGAACATTTCCCCTTTCAAGGATAAGCAATCCTTATTTTTGTTGGTAGATCTGGTTTTATTTTCAGCAGCTCCTTAGATGGGAAAATAACTGGTATCTCTGCTAGAGGTGCTCTGTTAAGATCATTTCTGAACTGTCATATAACCAACTCTTCCTCTACTCAATTTTACTACATTCTTCTTTGTCTTCCACTGGTTTACATAGACTTTTGTTTTCTCTGACACAGACATGATCCTCCTGACATCAAAGATTGTGTTCATGTCCCTCTTACCTACTACTGTCTATTTTTCTTCTTTTGTAACATATTTTTTTTTATTGGAAATAACGTTGTACTTGAACACTTTAAAATGTTTCCAAACTAATCCACCATCAACCCCCCCCCAACCCCCCCCCCCCCCCCCCCTTTTTTTTTCCCCCGCCAAAAAAAAATTATTGAAAACATTTTGACACCCCCCCCCAAAAAAAAACAACAACAACAACAATAGCAAACAAAAACAAAAACAAAAAAATCTCAAATTCAGGTAGAAATGGTGTTACCTGAATATGTAAGCAACAGATGCAGGACCATACCATTCTCCAGGACTTTTGTTATAAGAGCGGCCAAAATTGACCAGGTGATGCAAACAAAAAGGAACTTTGTCTGATGGGGAAGAATCAATAGGATCAGAAAACCATCGGATGATATTCCGGTAAAATATCCCTTCTGTTTCAGTCTGTTCGTTATACATGCGCCAATCTAGAGGAAAAAGTAGATCAATACACAATATAATGACTCAATGTTAAAGACAGAATTAATATTGAACAACTGCAATGTGTGTAAAATAAAACAGATAATACAGAAATAAAATTTGTATGGTACCATACATATTTTTAAGTCATCTTAATATTGTTTTTAAGCTATTGTCTTTTAGTAACTCACAAACATTGTATCTCCCATATAATAATTTTATTCAGTATTATTAAATTTCAGCAAAAGGCAATATTGTTCTAGAAGAGATACTGAATTACACATTATAAATATAAGTAGGAAACGATGTATTTCTTCCAAATGTAAAATATATAAACAAATAATCAGACAGCATATTTTTCTGAACAGCATGAATGAGTTCACCAACCTCTACCAAGGAAGTGAGTAATCAAGCACTGAGCAATGAGCATCTGGCCGCTCCGCAGCATGCAGCCCCAACCACAATCTGTGCACAGCTTTGTCCCAGGAATTGGGTAGAAGTTAGTTCTGTATGTTAACCAAATACGACTAGCGAAGTCCTTGATAAATTCTTCCTCAGGATCTGAGCTTTTATCAGCTGTAACAAAAAAAAAAAAAAATAACAGTTTAGTAACTGAATTTTACGACTTGATGGTTAGAGATACTATTTTGAAAATAAATACAAATTATGAAAAAACTTAATCATCCAACACAAAAATAATTGTTAATAAGGAAATGTTTTTCAGTTGCAAATATCTAAAAGATAATATTAAATTAAGAGTCTATATCCTTTTCATTGATTTTATTAATCTTCACTGCCACACCAAACAACTCTTGGATATCACCACCCACTTCCTTCCATAGAAAAACTTTATTTTTACTATCAAATACATTTTATAAAGTAATCTATGAATTCATATTATAATAGGACGTGAATACTTTTATGCATGTATTTCAATGTTCCAGGCTAACACATTAACACATATACTTACCATCTCTTCTTCGATGGTAACATTTGCCCAACAAGTAAAGTGGAGAATCATACTTCATATTGGTTTTTGACTTAAATGTCCAACCTACAGAGGGAAAGAAAAAGCATTAAATTCACCAACAAGATGCTGCACAACTTAGCTGACAGAATGCAGTCAATCTTATGCCCACAGCGCTTCCTGTATGATGTGTCTCTCCACTTGGTAGTTAGAGGTGATGGAACCACATACAATGTGCATATTAATTTGTGTACGATACATACGGAGATCTGATACTTTACGACAAAGACATCATGCAAAAATACCAGCCATGAAATCATCAAGTGGGTGTGCATTTCACATCTTATGAAAACAAAATCTTAAAATGCAAAGATATCTTTTTTTCTTTCTCCAGATTGCTTACAGTTTCCTTATTGACTTATTTATTACTACTAGATGTCTGAAGGGGCAATGTGGTACCTCTCATTTTTAGAACAAAACTTTTTAAAAAGAAATATCACTTTCCTTTGTCTTTTCAACTTGTTGGTAACGTCATGCCACCAATGCAGCATATAAAAGGAACAGTATCTTCTATGTTCGAGACTTCAATTTGACTTCTTAAAATTGCAGGCTTCTACAGGCTATCCTGATACTAACCTAACAACGCTGAACTTAGCTTATTCCTGTAACTCTCTTTTTCTTCTTCTTATTATGTATTACAAAAGTTAAGTACTATTTTTATCATTTATAGTGGCAGTAGTAGTAGCAGTACATGATGTAGTAATAGCAAACAAGGCCTTTGAGAACCAAGGAGTAAGAGTATCTCCTGGTTTTAATAGCATAGAATGGAGCACCATACAAGATCGCCTCCTAAAAAGCCCAAGTTCACACATCCTCTACCAAATAAATGCTAGTAGTACAGTATTTTCACAACATAGAGGTCAGCAGAGGACATGATTTAAAATGTTTTTCCTACAGACAAATGGCAGAATTTATAAAACCAGAATTCAAACTCATGGCTTTACATTTTGCATGTCAAGTAGACTCTAAATCCCTTTTCCTTAACCCTAACCTCATCCATTAAATAACTAATAATTTATGTATCCAATCACACTTAAATCTGCATAAATATTTCGTACTCTATTATTTGGTGATAAAGTTGCCAGACAGATGCTACCTTACAATCCCCTCATCCCAATCTTCTACAAAGACCTTTACAAAACCCTTTATTTGGGTCTGGACAGAGTTTGCTGCACAACCATCTCTGGTTTTTACAGTTTTCACATTTTAACCTAAAAATACCAATAGAAATAATATTATAATATAATGTAATAAGTGGGGAACATTTTAAAAAACTTTGTTCTAGTATAATTTTCTGACAAATGCTACAATAGGCCTACACACATTAAATAGGATTTTAAAGCTGTTGTTCTTTGCAATAAAAACTCTACAACCTTTTTCCTTCAGTGAAGTAACTCAAAGGTTTTCTTCACCAGAAAAAAGAATCCTTTATGACAAATTTATAATTGCAACAAAAAACAAAAAAATTAAAAAAAGCAAAGGGAACAGTATCTCACCATATTTTATGTTGTTCCACACTGACATCACTTTTGTTTTTACATTCTCTGGCTCCAGTCTGTGTTCCGAAGCTTCTTTCAAGGACTCCAAATCACTAGAAGACTTTTCTTGCCTTCTCAGTGTAACATTACTAAGAGTGGAATCAGACATGTTCGGCTGACTAACATGAAGACGAGGAGATGATGAAGACCTTCCGGTATGAGTAGTATAGTCCACATTAGCATGTCTCTGTCGTGAATGTATGACAAAAGTAGCAGGTGACATTTCTCTCTCAGGTAACGAGTCATTTCTTGGATAAGTCCCAGTTTGAGAAGAAGTTCTAACATAGCTATCATTTTCACCTTTTTGTATGTTTTTGAAATAATGTGGAAAATGCAGTGGCCTACTCTTAGCTGCTGTCAAAGCATGGTAATCAAATATTTGAGGTGTTTCTCGTGGTAAGGCAGAACCTGAAAGGTGATGGCACATTGTGCTTGAATTCAAATACTGCGGAGCACCTGTATCAGATACTAGATTTTGTGCTTGAAGAGTAGTTATACCTTTAGGACACTCTTGTTCTTGTGATTTCTGTCTTGTCTCAATACTGGCTACAGGGTCAACAGATGACGACCGAAAAATCTCCCTTTCTACACGCCGACTTCTGTTGGAAGAATGATGAGATGGTGATTCATTATCAACAGATCTACTGTCACTGTAACGATAAGAATAGGGATTTCTTAGCATCTTTGGCCTAGCTTCAGAAGATGTCCCTTGCTGCACTCCCTCCGATTCATCATAAAATCTCTCTTGGGAATGCATTTCCCTATTCATATTCTCATGGGGAAGATACTGATCCAGTTTGCATGCTGTTGGAGAATCACAAATAGCCACTGACTGAAAATGCGTCATATGATGTGGATTTCTATTTCTTGAATTCAATGACGCTGACGCCGATCTCTTTGACTTTCCAGCAGAAGTAAGTGACTCCGAAAAAAACGATGAATGGTCGATGCTTTCCGACCACGAATCCAGAGAACGGACTTCGTCTGATAGTCTGGACTCATTTCCGTCGTAGTTCTGCGACTCATTCCTTTTGAAGTTGTGTGAAGTCATCGCTAACAATTTAAAAACTCATTATCATTGACATCATGTTGGCTTTCGCTTGTGGCTGAGATCATTGTTATGACAGGAAGTATACAACGTCCACCATTTTGAAACTGTCATGTGATTCTCAGGTGTAAACAAAAAGTATTTTAAAAAGTAAAAAAGTGTTTACGATTCAAACAGTGAAATTTTCAGGCAGGTTGCCTGCTTTCTTGTCTATTTTCAGGCAGGTTGCCTGCTTTCTTGTCTATTTTCAGGCAGGTTGCCTGCTTTCTTGTCTATTTTCAGGCAGGTTGCCTGCTTTCTTGTCTATTTTCAGGCAGGTT
>JBDFRD010158672.1:0-12310 GCA_039654405.1 Bullina lineata | reverse complement strand
GAGAGAGAGAGAGAGAGAGAGAGAGAGAGAGAGAGAGAGAGAGAGAGAGAGAGAGAGAAAGAGAGAGAGAGAGAGAATGTTCAAATTAAAGAGTTACTGTCGTTGAACGTTTTAAAGCTCAGAGTCTAGGCTGTTGTGCGGCTCATCAGCTCATTTTATCATTTGTGTGTGTAGCGCATTAGTATAAGTATTATGATTCAGTCGATATTTGGACTTAATTTGCGTTTCTTCAGAAAAAATTAATAATTCAGTACAATTCTTCATTATTTTCAGTTTGATTAGTCTACTTATAATTTCTTTATAATGCTTCACAAACGCGCTTTATTGTTTTTAATGCTTCATGCCGTTGCTACGAAAAGCTTTATAGCTTTGACATTTCAGTAATTTTCGTGATCTCCATTTTCTTTTGTCACTCATTGTGTGAGTCCAGTTACATAACATTCGTAAACTTATGATAAGCTCAAAATCATATGTAAGAAACCTATTAACCTACTTGACCCTTGGAACAAGGAAAACATATTGAAGGAAAATGGAGCCTTTTCAAAAGACACGTTTTCGTCAACTGCACCCTACTACTATTTCAATCAGCCAGCTCTGTTTTTTAAGTTTAAGTACCCCTATTACAACCAGCCCCTTCAACATCTAAATTCTAAACTTAAAACTACCGGATGACTTCATCCAGAGGACCGCGCCCGGCATAGTTGTTATCCCTTCGTTTGAGCAATAATTGCATTTTTACAGTAATGCATCTCTATTACCACATGACAGTTCGTGCAATATGTAGTGTAATAGCGTAGCATGGCAGGAACAGCGCGGTAAGGTAATGTGTGTCCGTCCGCCTTGCACTATCCGACTGGTCAGTGACCCGTTACTGGTACATGTAGGCTATACCAAAGGGCAAGTAGTTTTCCAACCCGCCCTGAATAATGTGCCCACTGACCTGTTCCCTTTACTGGTCAGCTCTAGCGTGCAATGCTCCATTCTTATTTTGTCTGAGGTACAGGACCACTGTCGTATGATAATATTCGGAAACGACAGATATCTCGGTGGTGTGCACCGTGCCATCTCCCACTTCCACAGCCATATGTTAAGTACTTCTTAAACGTTTCCAGTCCTATCAGCTTTCAGGTCTGATATCACCGACAGGACTGACCATTGTGCAGTCCCGCGGCTTGATAAACTAGTAAGAACTTTTAAGTGCTGAACAACTGCGTGGTCGTTATTAGGTCACACGATAATGTCACCGCGTGTTTTACGAAGGCCTGGGTAGACAGTGCTCCTTGCAAACGCGGCATGTCTGGTATGATGTAGGATGCTCATGGCACACACATAAAGTGGCAGCATAGCTTTCGACTTAGTACACCTCTCATTTTCTTTTTTCGCGTTTCAGACCGTACGTTTTGATCTGAAAACACAATGAGCATAATTATAAACCAAATTACTGGTCTGCGTCCGTGCAGTGTAAAGTAATTTTTTTTCATATGTAGACCATTAATTTTTCATCAGGAAATGTATTTCATTCGTTTTGCTCCTCTCTAAAATTCTCAAGTGAACTTAGATAAACCATAGCGCAAGTAGAATCTAGATGGCAAACGTTTAAAGCAATTATTTTCATATTGATCTAAATCAATAAACTGGTGTTTTGTCCATTGTATTGTTATTCAGACAAGCACTTCATGACCTCAGTCTATTCATCGCATCCCACCACAGTGCCTTAGCCTTCTTTTCTGCGTAAGATAAAAAACCCTTGCTCAGTTTGGAAAAAATCAGTTTTTAAACACCTATTAATGTGTTATCTGTTAAAGTTAGTTTCAGCGCAAACATAAAAAAAAGAGAACGCCCTTTTACCGCCGATTCAAAGTGACAAATATTTTATGTGTGTTTTTTCCAATGTTTGGGTGCTGCTTAACCCTTTCACTGCCAAATTCATCGATCCACAAAAAGCAAAGGGAGTGACAGGTTTGCTCATTGCCAACATCAACAGTATTTTTCTGAGGGGTGGTGGGGGGTTCTTGATTTAATATTAATCACCATGATTGCCATGATACTCGCTTTCAAATTTACACATGAACTCTGCAACGTATTTAAAAAAAATCAAATTCGATTCTTTAGTTTAGAAAACAAATGTGTCTGATTAGCATAACTGACAGTGAGTCAAAGGGTTAAACTCCACTTAGTCTTTTCCGGTTTTAATGTGTTTCCCTTATTTCGTTAAAAAAGCATTAGCGAATTTAAATTTGGCAGAGCTGATTCAGTAAACGAATAACTTTAACCAAATTCAGCACAATTACCTCAGGCAAATAACGTGACTTTACTTTTGTAAAAAAGGATTCTGCCAAGGTTCAGCATAAATTTTTAAAAATCAAATTGTAAACAAAACGTATAGATCCAATATTACTGCATCTTTAGTTTTGGATGGAACACTTCCCCTTTCATAAACAACAATTTTACAAGGGTCAAAATAATTTTAAGAAAAAATTGCATGACATGGCTGTACGTTGAAACAACATTCCCCAACTGTTACCGAACTTGCACTTGAGCCTTGACTATGAGAGCTAGTACATGTACTAGTATTACTATCTTACATCAATGTCTTCCTTATGAAAATTGTGTTTAATTCTTTAGGATTTAATCTTCTTAAATCAACTTAAGCTATGAGTACTATTTCAGCAAAGGAATACACCACGGCAGCTTGGAAGTTAAAAAATGGAACCAATGTGATCATTGTTACAGATATATTTTTTTTTTCAACATAAAAGTATTACAAAGTGTGATCATGAAACGTCGATACAATGCGAAATACGGGTGCTACAGTTGTGAATCAAGAGTTCAGTAATTTTATGCCTACAAGCACAACAAAGGTGAAGGCATATTTTTGAGATTTTTCAAAGTTATCTTTATTGTCAAAATATTATTCTTCCTGTTGAGTGATATCATTATTTCACACACTAGAAGAACTACCACAAGTAAAGGATTAAACTAGCAATGCATAAATGAATAAAAAAAAAATCAAAGAAACTCATACGATATGATATTATAATAATTATATACCAATAGGATGTTTCTAATTTCATATTTAATTCAAAATTATAAGTCCTTTGGACTTGAGCTCTATGATGGAAAATTCAAGGGTGTACCCTAAGTGAGGGAGAAGAAAGTGTGGATAAATAATGGCAGTAGAAGATTTTTTAGTTTCTTCGAATACATGCACTCCAATATCTTGTTTATTTCTGTATGTACAAACAAGGGACACATACAACAGGGGACTGTTTACTTATGCATGAATGGAAATCAGAATCACAAAATGTCTTGCAAGGACAATAAGCTAAATTACAAGCAATAAACAGACAGAAATCAATGTGTTATAAAAGTTACTTACAAGAATGTGGTTCATCGCCATTACAAAGTCAGTACTGTCCACACAAATTCTCATTAAAAAAAAATATGGATGATTGCACAGAGTTTTGATGGAGGAGATCACCAGCCTTACTTCCCTACTGATTTGTTCAAAGAGATATCAGTTACCAAAGGCACAACAAGAGAATCAACTCAATGCCAGCACTGAGCCACTACAGTAAGATAAGATAAGACAAGATAGATAAATTCATGTGGACATAGTGCATACACTGTATAAATGTACACACGTACATGAACATATATATTGGCACATGGTATCATATAATGACAAATTCAATGTTAGAAAAAAATAGAGAAGTGTCATATTCTCATACCTACGATGCAATTTAAGTACATACATCACAAATCCCTTAAGCAAGCCAACAATTATTGTGTTAGACAGGACCAGATATCAGATTAAATTAATTTAGCATTAAATAACAAACAATCATAAGTAAAGAAATAGTGAAACAAGATTTCCTTTAACCTGAAAGATGACAAAAGTTGCAGTTCACGTGTTTTCAAAGAGAAAATTAAATGATGGTAGTCTTTCTCGTGAAATCTTCTCTCAATGTCCAGTGTCTTAAAAACTCAGCACAATATATTGACAATGTATGTGTGTCTTACATACGTAAATAAAAAAATGTATGGTCTTAATGCTACAACAGTAAACACATATGTATGTGTAAAAGACTAGATGGGATGAACAGACTGTTCAATGAATAAATCAAAACATGCAAAGACAAATCAAAACTGTTCAAAGAAACACTAGTTTTAAAAAATCCATCCTGCAATGATAATAACTTTCAACTTCTCAAGCAGCTACTTGCTTAAGTAAAAACTGCCAGCATATTACTTTACACAATACAGCCTTGGGAGTCATGTTCTTTTTTTTTCTACTCAGGTAGAGAATAAAAAGTACGCCTATCGTTCATTTAATCTTTTGAAGAATTGTAATTTTGCAATGTTGGTGAAGTACATACATACATGTAAATTAATTGATGGGTAATTGTAATTTTCTTGGGAACAAAGACAAATTTTAATTTTCAATTATTGTGAATGATCTGAATTACATATATATATATATGTAAGCAAAATCGGTTAACTGAGTGAGCGGTTACGCTGCCAATGTTGCCTTTGTGTCTGTCTTTGGAAAAGAAAATTTACTCTGTTTTCTCTCCCAACAATGATCGACAGGGGAAGTAAACATTCAATCGACTAACGTCCCATCTTGAGGGTGATTTGGAATCATCGATTACACTTTACCCTGCTGAAAGCAGAATACGTTCGAGCTCTTTGGGTCCAATCTAAGTTTTGAAGGAACAAATGCCTACTTTCTTGCTTTTTATGCTTTTCAATTTTTATTTACCATTTTATATCATCACTCCACATCACCAGAAAGGAAATAGTCCTGGCTAAACATGAACATCACTTACAGGTAATATAAATTAAATAAAAAGCTTATCACAAAGCAAAATGTGACAAAATGTCAAAATGAGAAGCAAGCTTTATTTTACAAGTAAGCCGTGGAAGTTTCTTCGATTAATTGTACAAATTCTAAACAACCTCAGAATCTTGATGTAAATTAATAAAAACCCACATAAAACGAAACAAAAACAGAAATCATATTTAAAAGACATATCAGCTGGTAGAAACAGAGAAGTCTGGAATAAGACTGGGAAACCAATAAGATCTTTCTTTGCCGTCTTGATCATCAACCCAAGCCATTCCTTCCTTCACCATAAAATCCTGTAAATGAATAAGATAAATGAAAGATAACAGCTAGGTTTCAGACAACAATACGGAAGATTGTTTCCCCCTAGAAGTTAGAATTGTGACATATTCAATGTCTATAGCATATTTAAATCTTTACAAAATTAATATTTCCCAGTTCACTTTTTCAGTTTTACACCCTTGTTTTGTTACATGTGCACAAAAGTATCGTCTCACAAATTTCAAATGGTGAGATCTTGTCTACTAATATTGTATAAAAAGATATCAATCTGTTGCCCTCATTTAAAACAGAAAATCCTTGCCAAGTACAAATATTTAAGAAACATAAAATACAGATTTTATTGAATTAATTTCCAGGAAAGATTCTAAAACGTAATATATTATTCTCTAAATTACCAGAGCTCGCTTGGCTCTTTCCTCCTCCCAGTCCAGAGATGAAGTCAGGTCAGACTTTGTAGCATGTCCTTGTTCCTGGTATTAGGCAAGAAGAAATACATACACACTCTCATTAACTTTTGCACAAAGAAAAATTAAAGGAAACGAAATTTACATACGCAAAAAATATAAGAGCAAATCATTACTGAATATAGTTATTTATTTCCGTAGCAAAGGTTTTGTAACTATTATTTCTGCATCTGATGCTCACCTTGTTGTAGGTGCTTGCTTATAAATATTGCTGAGTTCGTAACAGAAATATATTTATGTAACAATTTGCACAATTATGACTCCCCAAATTTTAAGACAGCTATGTTCTGACATCATGGGGACATGACATCGTTTAAAGAATACTTAATGTATCACCTATTTTTCCCAAAACACAAACTTAGCTCTTTGACGCTGAGAAAGCCAATAATCCAATAATTTTGATCTATTGTTTATTTTGTACTAAAATACAACAAATTTAAATACCGTCACCACTCTTCTACGTTATTAGTGTTCCTCCAGACAATTAACTGACTTTGGCTTTCAATTTCTTATATAAAAGTCGGATCTGGGCTATTATCTGTCCTATTTGTATCACTCACCTGTGCCTTCTGTAAAACAATTGTGTGATCCAGTGTTAATTCTCCTGGTACTGACTGCACTAAGAAACTGGTTCCCACTTTATGAACAGAGAATCCATTGCCGAGAACTTTCAATTTCTTAATTGCTCTCATCATATCGTCACTGCAGAGAAATATATAAATTTGTGAGACTTGACATGCTTGTGTAAATGCTACTTTACTGTAATAAGAACAGATAAGTGAAAAGCGGAAGCATCAGTACTCACACATTTTATGGCTTGAGTGTTCAATAAATACGACTAGATTTAAAGACATTATTAAGAGTCCAGGTTGTAAAATGAGACCGGCTATGGGAAACTGACTATCAGATGTTTGGCTAGATCTTATTAATACTATATAATATGATTCACTTTCGTTGAAACTAGCATTCCAATCAAAAGGAAGACTTGATCACTGAATTTTTATCATCATTCATTCATAAGCCTAGTTTTCTCAAATCTATGGAACCAAACTCTTTGAATCAATTTCTACTATTATCAAAACAATTATGGCCCTCTGATTATATGTTGTACTAATTATCATGATTTGATAAAATTCCCATATCCGCACTCACCTTTACATGTTTAAGCATGTAAAAACCTTATTGATTTTTTTTTTACTTGATCCTCTAAAATTGAGATGCCAATAATTTCACTTATTCTGAACATCTTCAGAACAGTGCATTCAGCTATACACTTGGTAATAAAAATGCAAAATTTATTTACTTCAGCACGTTTTACCGTAACTATGTTTTGTTGTTACTCAAAGAAATAATCAAAAATTCCTCCAAAAATTATATAAATATTATTTATATCTCACTAACAAAAACTTAGAAAGGGAAACTAACAAATAATACTCCTAAAACTCTTACAGATTGATGGCTTGAGAGTTCTGCCCCCTTGATGCTTCAACTTTTCTCCGCAGTTCCTCGATGCTGATCAAACCTGGGAAACGATAAAAAAACAAAACAAGACATTGAATCAGAGGGGAATGTGACCATTGACAAAAGTGCTTATTTAAAAGCTTTGACATAATAAATACAAATTTAACTTATACAATAATTAATCAAATTAAAATATCAACTCTGAATAGCTTACGAAAATACACACAAAATAAATGAATTATAAATACATGAACATAAAGTATAGGGTAAAGAAAAAAAATGGGGGAAAAAAGGGGGGGCTGGAGGAACGGAAAGTAGAAGAAGAAACAGGAAAGACAAATAATGAAACACAATCTTCCAAGTTGTCTGGTTTTGATACATTTGATTAATTGTTTACATTTTAAGGATATCTGAGGCTACTGGGGAACGATAACACATATATATCTGTTAGGTACTTGTACACTGCTGCATCATACAACAATCAAAATTAAAGTCTTCACTTCGACTCATACCAAAGAAAAACAATGGCTTCAAAATGTTATGAAATATAAAACATATCCACACACAAAAGATCAGATGAAGTAGGTAAAATACAATAAAAATATCATTACAATAAATTGTTCTTATTCTTCACCTCCATTTCTTTTGCTGGTTGCCATACACACTTCCACAATTTGGATACCAAGCTCATAATAAAAATCACCGACTCCCAGCATCTCTGCCCAAAATCCTTTACTTGCTGTAAAAAAAATAAATAAATGACCTGCTGTTAAAGAAAAAAATGACATATCTATAATCATGTGCAAACATTTTTTTTTTAAATAAGAGAAAAAGAAGAAACAGTAAGAGACTGTCTAAATTAACAGTGGGAATCTCAATGTATTTTTTTTATTTATTTATTTTTTATCAACAAAACAATGACACGTTTTTGTTTTAGTGAACAAAATTTAAACTTTTCAAAAGTTCTAACAACGGACTTTTAACTCACTTGCTCCTGGACCTACTTTTAGTTTACAACTCCCGAGTCCTGACGGTTTTAGGGTAATTTCAAAAATTCACCCTGACTTTACTAATTAAAGGATTTTTATGAAACTTTCAGTTTTATCAACATAACATGTGTTCTTTTAAACAAAACAAACACGCCATGGAGCATAAAGTTCTATGAACTGTGCGAAGCCAAGTCTGCCTATGTATGGAGATTTGAAATTTATGCAGCTGATCCTGCCATAAGTAACAAACCAACAGATGTGGTTATGCGAATCTGTCAACCCATCCTTCACCAAGTATATCATCTCTACACCGACAACTATTACAGTTGTCCTACTCTATATGACACTGTTGGCTTTCTGCTGTATGGCTCCATTTTAGACAGCTGGGCGGCATAACGGTTTATCTGCTCCTTGAGCAGTTTCACAATAAAATCACTGATAAACAGTCTGTAGCAGGACATGGCAGAGTAAGTGTCTCTGTCAATTGTGTCTCTCAGTCCAGAATTTCCTGTGAATTCTTGAGGAAACCCACGTAAATCATTAGTCCACTCTGAGTGATCAATAACATCAAGTTCTTCGGAATCATCCTGAAAATTATATTCATCAATTTAAGAATTACTGGATGAATCAACGTCACTACCTTCAGTGTAAATTACTTCATGGGTTGATGATTTGGTTTGCTTTGTAGATCTAGAGCTAGGGCTATCACAGGTTTTTTTGGTTGCTTTGGTCTTGGTCAGTTCACTGGGTCCAGGCTGAGGCTCTATGGCTTGATGGAAATCACCACTTTCGTTGGGTGTGAAACGAACTTTCTTTAGTCTTCTTTGTCTTCTCTGGCACAAACTCCGGATCAAAGTCCGAAATGTAACCTTCTGGATCTAGATCTATATCACTTTCACTACTTTCAGAGTCTGACGAATCAGCAAAAGCTTTGAAAATGTTTCAATCTTGTCTCAGTTCCATTGTTAGCACGCTGTGTTTCCATTCAGTTTGTCTTGAGATTTAGCAACTTTTTGCTTTGCGAAGGTGGGTTCACTTCCTATTCGGCAACGTAAAAAGTTTCGGTCCGAGCTTTACGAAACTAACCACACATGTAGCGAAGAGACTGTGCTCGTGGCTGCTCCCAGCCACACACGCATTGGGTGATTTCTGTAGCGAGAAAAAAGTTTCCTCTATCGACACGCAGGGGGTGCATTACCCGGAGTAAGTGAGTTAATGTTGCGTCTTAAGACTTGCTTCACAATTAACTTATATGTCCGAATGTTTTTTATCTTTCAGGAAGAAGTGGCATATATTCAAAATTTTGTATTTTCTCTTACAAATATTTTTCATTTTTCAATTTTTTAATTTATGAACAGTGTCTATTTCAAACCTGAACCTACTTTAAAACCTGAAAGTGGTAGATGTTATTCACTTAAACAACTGCCGAAATGCCAGAATCAAATTTCAAATATTGGCCCCTTTATTTAAAGATAAAAAAAAAAAAGGAAACCTTGTACGAAGCAATATCTAACTCTTATTTAACTTTGAAAGAGGTAACCTTGTCAAAGTGAAAAAGATGTTTTACATAAACTAGATAGAGGAAAAAGGAGACATTGCGTACATGCAAGTGGATCAACACCAATTTGTGAACACATTTCTTGGAACTGGAGTCGAAACTCTGGATCTTTTCGAATATCCTCTCTATGTTTCCTGGCAAAATCTTCTAAGTTGTTTTTGAAAAGTTCCATTTGCTTTCCCATCTGAAAAAAGAAAACATAGTTGGTGCACAAATATTATAAATTTCTCTTTTCTCAGTTTTTGAACAAAACAAAAACAAAAGGAGGAACAATGTGATAAAATGGCATGCATTATTCATCAATTAAAATGAAGCACAACACTCAACAATTGCAATAGAGAATTATAACAAAATGCCTATCCAAATGATAGGGAAATTTTCATTAAGAATCATGATCAAAACAGTGTAGTATAAAGCTTTTAAATAAAATTTAAAGATGACCTGAGTTTGATGACTTTCTGCATTAATTTTAAAAATGAACTTCATTGACTATGAAAAATAATATACATGTATATAATGCAACAGTGCCAATAATAATAAGGGTTACATTACAAAAGGCACAACCTCAACAAACTTGTTCTCAGCAATTTCTGATCCTTTGTCTCTGTACTTGGCCTGTACACAAAAACAAACAAATAAAAAAAATTAAGCTGGTGGAGTTCTTCTAATTACTGTTAAATTCTTGAAAGTGTGTTCAAATGATTAGTTTTATTATTTTTCGCCAGTGACAAATGCTCAGAAGAAATTGAAGAAGGTTGCTGCAGGACAATAAATAAAATTTTTACTACATGTATTAGCATGATGTTGGTGCTGGAAGAAATTGACAAACATTTGTCAGCGTCATGGAAAACCTTTTATTATAAGGTTTGAAGCATACAGTTCTCACCTATTAAGAAACTTTGTATTTTATTAACAATCCCCTTTATGTTCAAAGTGATAAAATTCTAAGAACTGGTCACCATTTTTAAAAAATTTTTGTCATGTATCCAATCAATCCCTGGCCTTATGGAATCGATCATTAAATTTCTACAAAGGTAAATGCAATTTCATTTTGTTACTTTTTTAATGTATTTTTATTTCATCGATTGCAAAGTTAAAGAGCCGTTTTTAACGTGTGCAATTTTCTTTTTATAGTGAGCCACAGGCTATCAGCGTGATGCCAGTAACATCACCAATTCTTGCCTTATCGCTTGCATTTTGGTTGCACTTGTCATATAAACTAGTGATACAGATTTCGCCTTGTTGTCAGTGAGAAATGGAGCCAGTTTTAACAACACAATACGTCATGAATGAATGAATTTTTTTTAGGTCTACGAAGTTATGTTCTTAGTCCTGCTGAGTACTAGTTGAAACATTGGGAGAATTTCTGAAGGCAATGTTTTAACAAATGACAATGACCCTAACCCTGCCTTATCAATGATCGTATGAGTATGATGAACTATGATGGGGTCACTGTCAGTTGGCGGTGGAAATCCTCACGAAACATTTGTACGATGCCCATTTATTGAATTTAGCTGAATTTACTTAGATCTAGATCTAGGTCCTGACCAAAGTGAAACAGGCTGGACTAATGAAATGATAAGTATAATTTAAAAATACATAAAGATATTCGATAGTTAGTTAGGGCTAGACGTCTAAGCTACGGCTAGGGCTAGATTCTAGGGCTAAAAAAAAAAGGCTTAAAAAAAGGGGGGGGGGGTGCGGCGCACTGGGTCCAAACTCTTGATCTCGATTTAAATAGTAAACGGGAGACCTCTAACGGACATGGATACCTGAGCTAAATTTTTTGTTTTAATTGCTTTGATTCCTGCTGGTCTTCTCGACATGGTTATCGCGTAAACTGTTCTCCAGACTAAGCAGTTGGACAATGAAGTCAGATGAAGATCTCAAAGAAAACAGTGGATCTCTTATAATTGAAAAGAAAAAAAATTACAGCGGAAAACGGAAGTTGCAAGTATTTGCCAGGTATTTTGAATCACTTTAATCGTTGGCCAAAGTAAACTAAATACATGCCAAAATAGAATAGGCTTATCATCAAAATTAGTCATAAGTATCTGATTTCTCAATAAGCAATCTTCGCAGAATACGACATAAAGAATGTAATGTAGATCTAGATTACAAGTTAAAAAAGCAGATCAAAATCCTCAAATCTGATGATTTTTTCATACATGAAATTATGTTTCTAGATCTAGAGTGTATGAGGACTTAAATTGGCGGTAGGTTATTCCGTCACAGATAACAAAATTGACAAGTCTGTGCTTTAAGCCTAATGATAAAATATTGCAGGCTAGTATAGATAAACTTACAAATTTCTTAGTTCTTCTTATAGGCTACATTAACTTCTTTAAAGTGTTCCACCTAAGGATAAAATGATAAAAACAAGTAGATCTACATGTAGCTTCACCAAACGGAATGTAGATATAAGCCTAGGGCTTACTCTCAAATGACGAGAAAACCTTCCTAGTAGTCCTATTGGTCAAAGATTTTAGGCCAACAATTAAAACGTCTTAGGTGCTGCAAATATTTGTTTTGTTTTTTTGTTTTGAAGGATACAAATCGTCTTTCTCATTTAATTTATCATCTTCTCTCTCTTTCATTTTCCTGTAGGGCCCACTCCAGACACTCCTTTGCTCTCTCTCTTTCTCTCTCTCTCTCTCTCTCTCTCTCTCTCTCTCTCTCTCTCTCTCTCTCTCTCTCTATCTCTCTC
>JBDFRD010158561.1:0-12311 GCA_039654405.1 Bullina lineata | reverse complement strand
AAAGAAAAACAAAATTTTATGTCTACTTGGTACAGTACTGTTTGCTGTTTGGTGAAAATGTAGTGTGGCTATAAAAACGGAAGAATAGAAACGAAGAAAAAAAATGTTTATGAAAGTTGATCAATTGTTTATTGTTACTGAAGCTTATAATATAATCTGCATTGTGATAACTTTTCCAGCTAAACTTCTCCCAGTTTCTCAGCTTTAGAGTGAAGTATACGTTGGTCTTGTTTCCATAGTCACCACGGCATGGCTCCAATGAACACGAGTTAGTTGTGTGCCAGAAGTAATGTCAGTTGATATTGCAGAGTCAGTGGAGGGATCATGTTTTGTTCTTGAACTCATTCCATCCAAATCGCATCACTCTTCGCCACCGCTAATTCTGAACAATGTTGTATTGGTAAAGTCACTCCGTGTGGAATGAGTTAAATCAGCAACAAGGATGAATGTGCAACCATTCTCCCTCATTGACCCAATTAGTGAAGCATCTTTATCCTCTACCTCCACCAGTGGCACCATCCTCGGTGAACTGTCAGAGCTGTCCTCATTCTAGGGATACAAGTGAAGTGACAAAAACTACAAGTGTTGCCAATTAATTACAAGGCAAAACTTATAGTTTGAACTGGATTTAACAAATCTGATCCATACTCATTGGTTGTGTTAACAAGCTTCAAGGTTTGAAACGCTTTAAATGCAATAAATGATGTCAACAATTAGTTAGTTAAAGTAAGCCTTTAAATAGAAGCCACATGTACCAAGAGCTCGCATTTAATTTCATTCTCATATCAGCATCTGATTTAGGCAGTAGCCTAATACATTTACTGATTTCAAAAATCCAAATGCAACCTTCCAGAAACATTGTGTAAAATTTGCGTTTTCGCTTTCTTTATGGTTTTATTTGAACATAGTAAAATATCTCCTTGCATAAAATTTAAGTAATGTTTTCTTTTGCAAAAATCCATACCCCTGGATCGCATGATCCACCTGCAGCATTCATCTTATCAAATTGTCACAAAGCCCCAACATTTCATGTGAAATCTTTTTAAGCCCCATCCCTGATTAATGTAGGTCAATGTGAACATGATTGATATGTTTAAAAAGGGTCTTATTTGTCACTTATGTGTTTGTTTGACAGATATCAGTACTTGTTTGTTTCACAGATCTGCGAGTTTCTTTGTTATAGTTGTTGTCAGTTGTACTGGGCAGAATATTTCCATGATGCTTGCAAGGTTAATGTTGATTAGTATGGTATTTCCCCCTGCATTTGATATAGTTTTAACAATGAGTCATTAAAAGGTTATTAAAAGTTTGGCTAGAAAAGTGTTTGAGTATTTTGTATGCTCGCATTTTTAAATGAAATATATATATATTTTAGTAGTATGGTTTAACACCTTGCGGACCACTGATGAGAATACTCGTGAACGTTGGCCGTTGCTTTCGGATCAATCATGAGTATTCTCGTGTTTGGGATGACAGAAATCTAAACCGCTCCAACTTTTCTGTAACTTACCCCTCTTAGTGCTGACTTAAAAATTTTGGAAGTGATAAGCACTCTATCGGAAAGCAATGTATGTGGCTCATCACACTAAGAAGATCCAGAGTCAGTGTCAGGCCGGTCACTAAGGTGTTAACTGTGAATTAATGTTGAAACTCAATCGCTCATATTTGTCATGATTTTCCTCAATTCTCCAGAACCGTCAGATGGCCAGTGTCCAAGACCTAGAGAGACAGTTCCAAGTCCTGTCCCTCCCAGGAGGTGTGAGACCAGAGGTAAGAAGTCATCATCATCATCATTGCCCCTCACCTTTATCAGGGTATAGGCCACACACAAGGGATTTCCACTTCCTTCTATCCCGGGATAACTTGCCAGTTCTGACCATGTTTGTCGTGTTCCTTCCTTGTCTCTTTCCACACATCTTCTCCAAGTTTCGCTTGGCATAAAGTCACATAACTGAATACATTTACAGACATGCCAACTTTACGGAGTCGCCGTAAAAATTACGGTTTACGGGCAGTTACAGCCAAATTATGGCGAGGATATATATATGCTTTTAAATCTCATTGTGTTGCGTTATCTTGTATGCGGTTAAATTACTCTTTTGGGTCCTCATTTTACTGTGAGTTCAGCTCGTGATTACTCCAAACCTCAAATGGGGTTGGCATGTCTGCATTTGTTGTGTTTTTTGTTATAGTTTGATAGTCTGGGAGAGTGGGCAACTGTGTTGTGGGTGTGGTATAGGCCATCATTTTATCCTATCAGAACTCATTGTAATTTTCTTTTTTATTAAACCACTCTCCTCTAATTTTTTTTTCCAGGGATTGTGTTAATGTATAGTTTTATTTTCTTTTGGGTTATTAAAGTACAAGAACCGGCTTTATTGGAGTATTGAATCCTTTAAATTATTCTAAAATAAAGTCCAAAATTTATTTCTAGATGTTCATCGCTTCTTTACCCCTTGCAAACATGATCTCCATTTTGGCTTATTAACTCTTTCAGGACCAGATATTTTACTGATGTATACCAAATTGTTTCTGGTACACCCTTGATGATTTAGGGGATTCAATATAAATCCTGTTTACAGTCAAAATATTAACTCTAACGCGCATACTAAACTATCAGTGTGTTTGGAAATGTGTAGGCCTACTTTAATAAAAACTACAATGTATTATAACACTCCTACTTGATTTGGAATATCGGGACGTTAAAGAAATTCACGAACCGATATATCAGCTATTGGTATTTAAAGGGAAAAATTAGAAGCACTGTAAGTAAAAGTAGCTTCTATAGAATGTTCTCATGCTTTTTTATATTGAAGTCCTCGTATTTATGACTCTATATGGGATATAACAACCTTGTTTCTTGTGCAATGTCTTCACCAGAATGGTGCGCCTGTACAACCGACTTCACCGCTCCATCGAATGTCTTCAGTTTTTTACTTGCAACGAGTGGCAGTGGGCCAACACTAATCACGACATCTTGAAGCACCATCTCACCGCGAGCGACCTGAAGGTATTGTTTTTATTTCTTTTGTTTTTTTCTTCTTTTGGTTTGTTTATTTTGTTTTGTTTCATGTGCCGGCTTTGTTTTTGAGTTTAAGTCATACGTCCCTTGTGACTCAACGACAGGTTTTCAACTTTGACCATTGACCTTTGCACTTGACCATTGTGCATAGAGAATAAGTTAAGTTTTTTCAAGGCCTACATGGCCCAAAGTAAAATTCCCTCAAAGCCAATGAAACCCATAGAGCTGGAGCTTATCCCGGTTTCTGTCGCGTGAAGTGGAACAGATGATTTTTACTTCATCTCGTAGACAGGATGCTAGTCTGTCGTAGCTTTACTTCCCCAGCAGAATATGCCAGTACCCAATTGGCACCTAGGTGGGGAGAGGAAAATGGTGTAAAGTGTCTTTCCCAAGGACACAACACGGTCACCTTGTGGATTCGAACCCGGGACCCTTGGATTAGGAGTCCAACACTAACCAATCGACCACCGTGCCACCACATGGTCTAAAGAGCTGGAGATTATTCCGGTTTCTGTTGTGAGAAGCTTCATAGGTTATAGTAGATCACCTCTTAGACAGGGCACCAATGGGTCAAGGACATAGTTGATCAGCTACTAGACAGGACACTAGTAGGTTAAAGGCGTACTAGATCACTTCCTAGACAGGGTGCTAGTCAGTCAAAAGGTTTACTTCCCTGGCAGAATATTACTTACTTACTTGTAAAAAATCATCTGTTCCGCTTCACGCTACCGAGAACGGGATAAGCTCCGGCTCTATGGGCCTCTTAGTCTTAGGCCTTAAAGGAACTTTACTACTTACTTACTTACTTTTTACAGGTGTTCTACTTTGACCCTCGACCTTTGCACTGGCCTACATACATAGAGAACTACTGTCTGGGTGCGAAGAAATACATTCTCAACGAAGAGCTGTCAGGTCTCCCGGCTGCACGGGCTCACATACGCAAGTGAGTTGGCCATACACCCATACACTCATACACCCATACACTCATACACTCACCTTATCTTGCTGTCCTTTCCCTTTTCACTTATCTCCCTTTCTTCTTTTTGCCTCTTTTTTTTTTCTTTTAATTTTTCTTTCTCTGTCTTGTTGAAGTAAGACTCTTTTTCTTTCTTTTCTCTTTCTCCTCCTTCCCCTCATCTTCATCTTCCTCCTCCTTTCCTCTTTTTCTTTCTTTTCCCTTTCTCTTGTTTCCCCTCCTCTTCCTCTTCCCCCTCCCTTCCTCCGCCTCCTCCTTCTGATTGCCTCTAAATAGCGACTGCTACTGCTTCTCAAGGAATATAAAATATTATATGTAAATATTTTTGTGATAGGTAATGTAAAAATTAAAGTCTGTAAACTACCATATTATTATGTAAGAGAGAGTAAATCCAAGAATTATAAGCAAGCTTTCTGACTTGTCAGAGCACAGTTCGAGGTCAGAACTGGCAAAGTTATCCCAGGGCAGAATAAAGTGGAAATCCCTTGTGTGTGGCCTACACCCTGATAGGGTGAGGGGCAATGATGGTGATGATGATGTCTGACTTGTCGGAGGACAGTACAAGATGGGTGCTTACTGTTATGAAGCAAAAGAATGACTTTTTCTATACAGTCTATAGAACGTTAATAATTTTCAATTGTCATCTTTTTTCTATAACTAATGCTCTCCCTCTCTTCATATTTGTATGTGTGTGTGTGCTTGCATACGTCCGAGAAAGAGAGAGACACTGACTGACCGACTGACTGACTGACTGACTGACTGATTAACTGACTGACTGACTGACTGATAACTGACTGACTGACTGACCGACTGACTGTTTGACTGACTGACTGATTAACTGACTGACTGACTGACCGACTGACTGACTGACCGGCCGACCGACAGACTAGATCTATAGAATTCATCACTAATGCCACTTATGCCCTTAAACCAAAGCTCAGGCTCGTAGCCTTTACAACAAAGGCAATCAAACTCTAACCTCTAAGTCTTCGCTTGCCTCACCACTTTCCCTTCCTCCCCACCACCCCAATTCCTTCACAGATTAAGGATCATCCGCTACGTTTTCAATTCAGCCGTTGCCGTCATCTTGTGGCGGGTGCTGATCGCAAAATCTCAGTTTGCTCGCAACCTGTGGTTCTTCATTGTGGGGCTCGTCTTCAAGTTTGTTCAGTACTTCCGCATCACCAGCACCATGACCAAGTCATGATGGGAGACGGACGGCGGGGTCTCAAGGAAGAAAATGCATTTGTATTTAATTTGAATTTTTTTTTTTTTTTGAATCGTCGTGGGGATGGCTTTTAACTAATATATGATGGTTGAGGATTGGGATATATTAATTTGTTGTCGCATGATTGCGTTGTAGCAATACCTGAGCACAGCACTCTTGAATTTCTTCGGATATTGGGACACATCTTGTGTGTGTCTGCAGTCTTTTATTTTTTAATTAATTAATTTGCAGTAGCGTTGAATCGATCATGTTGTTGTAGTCAGGTTGATGCGTATTTATGTGTGGGAGCGAGGCAGCTGTATGAAAGTCGATTTGATCTAAAACCTGACGCCAGTGAATTACGCACGACTTCTATCCATTCCTCTGAGTGTGTCCGTGAAGAATGTCCAAACATTTCCACATTCAAAGATGTGTTTCTTTAGGTCTATCTCCTCTGCATATTCATTGCAATTGTAATCTAGCAGTCTTGACTTCTTTGATTTTGCCTATTTCAATATGACATTGTTGTGTAAATAATATGTGCATACGTTCCCGTAAAGCCCAGTTGTTGGCAAGACTAGCCTAGTCCCGGTATTGGTATTGTCTACAATGAGGTCATATTTTTTCTTGTAATGAATCTTTTACATATATAATACACACGTATATATATATATATATATATGATATTTTTGCATGCATCTCATAGCCACGTATTTTTTTTCAGTTCTGTATTTATTTGACAAAATGACCTGTCTGACCTTGTATACAGAAATAATCTCATTTCCTCCTCCTTCTCATTCTTCTTCTTCTTCTTCTTTTTCTTCTGTTTTTCTTTGTACTATAGGTTTGGAGTGAAGTTGAGGCACTATTGTTGTTACCTATGTCAGTAGTGTGAATCACCAACTGAGGATCCCAGTCCACCTCTTTAAAGGTTTACGTCAGCATCATTTGCCAGGTTTCATTTTGCGATGGGATGGGGAGAGGAAAAGTCGCACAAAGTATCATTCCTAACAACATAACAGAGCGTCTGCATGGCTAGGATTTGGACCTTTGCTGAGTTTGGCGAAGAGACAATAGTAGGATCTAAAAGAACTATTAGCTATGCAATAAATAAAGACACAAATGGGGCAGAGAGGATGCAGCTTTGCTTTCCACCACAGCTAGGGCCTAACTCTAGAACAAAGGCAGGGCGGCTGACAGTGTTTCTTGCCATTTAGGCGGAGCCTGCTTAAAAAGACCCAAACAGATCAGTCAAGTAAGAAGACTGTGTTCTTAGGTGGAGTTTTTAGCTGAAAACAGGCTCTTATGCGGACAAATTATACAGGAAAAATTCCGTTTCACAAGAATGGCGGGTCTTTGGCGGAGACCACTGTATTTTGTTTCTTGGACGTAGACAACAGTGGTCTAAGTCCAAAACATCCCATAATTTCTTGACAAATGAAACTATTGTTACCAAAAGTAGCCTAAATAATGAGATATCTGTCTCTACAAAAAAAGTTGATTTTCTCAAAATGGGAAAATGACACTTTGACCATTTTTGTTCTCAGGGGCTCAAGTTATCTTTTATTTCCACGCATCCACTCTGACTTCACACATAGACTGAACTGTCGTTGTCAGTTTTGCATTGTGTGTGTACTTTCAGACCACATCAATCTTTTATTATTATTATTATTATTATTGTCGTTTGATTTTTTTTTTTTTTTTTTTTTGGTTGTTCACATTTTCTAAAAAAGTCACTTTCATATTAATTGATCTGTTTATCTTCAAAGTTCTTTAGTCATCTATGCTTTCTGTGTTGAGATGAACGGGTTTGTTGAAATAAATTGGTGATGTTCTATACACTGTACATACACTTATATAGTGTGGCTTATTAATTTTCAATTTTAAAAACCGTTGTTTTTGTTCCAAACTCCAGTTCCAGTGTTTTGCCATGGACTTGTGAATTATAATTTTGCTTCAGGTCGCATCGTGTCCCGTCATGTGGTCTAATGCATTTCGATACGAATCTAAACGGGTGTCTGCTTTTTTTGTTGCCAGCTGGAATTTCAGTGTTAACTTTCTGTGATGGATTATGTCTTCGTAATATTCACATGGGTTGTTTTTTTTTTGTTTTTTTTTTACTGCCTAAAAGCTCTCCTTGCTTGCTGAGTTAATTTTTCTTAGCTTAAGTATGCATGATGTTGTTCAGTTGTTTTTGTGTCTTTCTTTTTTTTTTGTTGCTTTTTGAGCATTGCTGTTATTATTGTTATTATTGTTCTTATATATTTATTTATTTATTACAATTGTTATCATTATTACAATTAGTATTATTATTTTTGCTACAGTTTAGTTTGTTTATACAACTGCACTATGTGATGAATCTTCAAAAAAAAAAATGCCTCTTAAATTAAGGGATTGCCTTAACCCAGGAGAAGAAATATTTCGGACTTGGTTGTGAAGGAGATGTCCTGATCAGCATAGCTAAGAACATGTGTGGCGCTTGTTCTGCTCTGTGACAATGATGGTGTGTATTGAAAAAATGAAAGTGGCAACATTAATATTTACTAAGAGATGTAGAGAAAGTTAAAGCAAGTAGTGAACGTTGTATCTCATATTTTAAAGAAGAAACATAAACTCAAGGAGTCTGATCCTAAAGCGTGCGCTATGAATCAAATGTTAAACTCACAAGTAATAAGTGCATAAATCTACATTGTGGAAGCAGAGACGTTTTGATTAAGGTTACAGTTAATGTAAACCATAAGAACAGAAAACTAGTATCAAACTAATCAATAAGTGTCGTGGTACGAGTGACACAACTCTTCCACTCTATTATTTTCACGGCCCTACGACTAAACAGAAAGATATTGCAATAAACTCATGAAAATGTGAAACTTAATCAAGAATATTCTAAATACATTTTAACAAGATTCAGTGGGAAATTTTTTTTATCCAAGCAAGGATGATTTTTCGTTTCAATTTGGGCAGAATAAGGTTACGATGACAGTCTTCAAGCCTTCCAATATCATGGAAGTGGAAATATTGATTTCGAATTTGTTGTTGCTCTTCTTTATTGGCTCTGAAATTATCCCCCCTCCCAAGGAGTCCAGTCTGAGTAACTGACATTGCATTTTTATTCGTTAGATCACTTGACTGACTTGTTGTGAAGAGAGCAGAGAGAGTATAAGTACACGGGAGTAAACACTATAAATATCTTTGTGTATTATGCTTATCATTGCAGAGTCAAATCTAGAAAAATGTTCAGAGCACATGACATAAAATCTTGTTTCTGAAAATGGTTTGAAATGTTAGTGGTTTCAATTTTTTGTTGTTGTTGATAACTAGTGGCTTGATTCTCATTCTTGTTGTCTTTCTGATTCTCATTCTCAGTTGTCCTCATGGGCAAGGAATTCTGTCACAGCTTATTGTTGAACCATTGTTTTTGCCATCAGTTTTCAGATCTGTCATGCATCAAGTACTCTTTCTGTTTATCGTGTGATCATGCCACACTTCTGTGTGATTTGTTGTATGATTTGTACATGCTACGTTATTGATATATGATTTGCAGGAGTAATGTTCTTTACGCAAAGTAAAATAGTCTTGCTTTTGCAAGTTATCAAATTTTTTTTTTTTTAATTTTGAGACCATTTTTGTTCGTTTCTTATTGCTTCAATCGTTGTATTTGGTATAATCATGCTTGTGAACATCATACCACAACAATGAGCGGTTCAAACACTAATAAGTAAAGTAAATTATTTGAAATGTTGCTTCATTATTTATGTTATAATTCAATTTCATGTAACACTTCATTTTAAGAACATTATTCTCCTTTTTGAAATTTTCTTTTATCTGCCTTATTATTTATTAATTTATATGTTCTGCAGTGATTCCCACTTTTATTTTCTACCTTACCTCGAACAGAGAATCTGCCAGTCAATACCTTCCCTTTATCAACCTCATCAGATTAATCTCATTATACATTTTGCCCATGTTACAGTTTGATTGTGATCTCACTGCTTCTTGTTTGTTTTCCCAATGAAAATTAGCCTGAATTTGAAGAGCAGAGACAAAAATCATCTTAATTCAGCACCTGGACGACTTGTCCGTTTGTTTACGTGGTCAATCAAAACGTCTCATAAGTTGCTGGGCGTAAGGGCTCCATTCTAGTTCTGCACACTTTTTATAAGCGTGTTGATCACTGGGGAAAAAAGGAACAATAATGAGACTGACGTGGTGGCTTTTTTTTTTCTTTTTTTTTTGTCAAATATGTTGCTTTCCCATTGACCATTTGACACAAGCATGCTCGTGTTCTGATTTCTGCCATCACTGATTAGCTTATATGTAGAGACACATTACATGTATAATCAAGCTTAGCTATGAACAAAGGTTGAAGCGCTGTTGTCACATTCTAAGTAGTAGTAGTATCGTTTGGCTACGACTACACTTCTATATCATTTGTGTCAATCAAAGTCTGAAAGTCGTCGTCACGTCTGTTAACTTGTTCATAGCCTCCTTCCAGTCTTGTCTCTGGGCAATGCAGCACTAGATGGTCTGTGTCCATTCTAAGTGATGTCTATCATCGTAAAGTCCTATCACAGAGTTTAAAGAGAACATAATATTAGGCCTGGAGAGGGATGGGCGCTGCCAGGCTATTTACACCCAAGACTCACTGCATGAGAAATGAACAGTTCAACGATGCAGTGCCCCTATGACCCTGGAGGGTTGTGGGATGAGAAGAAGAAGAAGCGTGTATGCAACTTATAAATTCAGTGAATTTGACTCTCCACCCAGACTTCTGAAATAATTTACCCATCTTATTCGACTCAATATACTGCATAATAAATGGCCTCCTACTTAAAAAATAAAAAGTTTTATGCATAAAATGCTAATGAAAAAAATTTTTTTTACGCCAGTTGCTTAGCTAAGAAAATGTTATTTGAAAAACTATACAACGAAGCTTGATAGTGATATGCAAGAGTTTTGAAGAAGAGACTACGTTTATGTCTTATAAGTGTTAAAGAAACGTAACAATGACCTTAGGTTTCATAATAAATAATTATAATAATAATAATAATAATAATAATAATGGTGATGACCGTGAATATCATTGGCTGAAAATGGTAATGGATTAAATACAAAGATAGACTTTGTAATGGAAAGTTGAAAATAAATCAACTACAATTTATCAGAATGGGAGGATCACAGGTGGGAAATGAAGAAAGTCGCAAATGTCTCTCCTTTTTTTAATAAGTGTTAAGTAGCTGTGTCAGCATCGCATGTGTCCTACCTTGTGTTGTGTCACAGGTACATTGTATTTATGTCACGGACATGCCAACTTTACGGGTTCGCCGTAAGAAATTACGGGGAGGCATCAGAAATTACGGTTTACGGGCAATTACAGTCGAATTACAGCGACGATATATGCTTTTAAATCTCATTGCCGTTGCGTTCTTTTTTCTCTGGCGTTATCCTTGGGTCCTCATTGTACTGCGAGTTCAGCTCGTGATTACTCCAAGCCTCAAATGGGGTTGGAATGTCTGCTGTCAGTAACGCGTCTCTATTGTTGCTACTGCAGTTTTTTCTTGTCATACGTGGTCACTCTATGAACTGTCATACGTGGTCACTCTATGAACTGTCATACGTGGTCACTCTATGAACTGTCATACGTGGTCACTGTGTATGAACTGTCATCCGTGGTCACTGTGTATGAACTGTCATACGTGGTCACTATGTATGAACTGTCATACGTGGTCACTGTGTATGAACTGTCATCCGTGGTCACTATGTATGAACTGTCATACGTGGTCACTGTGTATGAACTGTCATACGTTGTCACTGTGTATGAACTGTCATCCGTGGTCACTGTGTTAGAACTGTCATCCGTGGTCACTGTGTATGAACTGTCATACGTGGTCACTGTGTATGAACTGTCATCCGTGGTCACTATGTTAGAACTGTCATCTGTAGTCACTGTGTATGAACTGTCATCCGTGGTCACTATGTTAGAACTGTCATACATGGTCACTGTGTATGAACTGTCATCCGTGGTCACTATGTTAGAACTGTCATACGTGGTCACTGTGTATGTCATCTGTAGTCACTGTGTATGCATGTCATCCCCGCTTAAACCAGAACTATTGAACTTTAATGTACAGTAAATGTTTGTAGACAGACACATGATTTTGAAGTAGAAGTTCTTTTCCTTCACAACTGTTTGAGATGTAGTCACGGGTTCATGAAGCCAGTGTGGATGAGAGGATACACAGCTCCTCAACTGACCAACTGCCTGAGAGGTTGTGTGCTTCACATTCGACCAAAGGACTGTGAGTTCAATTCTGAGCAGAATTCAATTTCATATTTCGATAAAAAGAGAAAAAGAATTGCCTCATTAATTATAAAAGTATGGATACTTGCCATGTTGGTTATTGAATGTCACTTTGCCTCACTTGAAATGAAGAAGAGAAATTCAGTGCATAAAACTCATCAATTTATAATCAAGCTGTCATTTCACTGAGGGGCCAGTGGGTGTAAGGTTTAGTTCCACGTCTTTGTTAGTTCACTAGATGGATGAGACAGATGCTACCATGAAGGCAAAAGTAACTACACAGCTGTTACTTTTTATTGCCTAGTGTGTCAAACATTCTGTGAGAAAGCATTGATCCCATATGGTGTTGTCAGTCCTAAGCTTTTAATTTACTTTGATAAAGATGCCAGCTCTCTCGTACGAAATAGAGGGTACAAAAAGCACTCTCACTTACATTACAAGCATGTGTAGTGTTTCTTGGTTGAGCGAATGATTATTGATGTGTGAGTGTGAAGTCCTTGGTCTGTAAGTTGCTGACTGATTGGCTGTATCAACCATGCAAACATGACTGCAATCCCACTTCAGGTCAATCCAAGGGCATGTGTTATTGAAATTCAATACAGTTTGAGTTATGTCCCTTGTGGTGGGAAAAATAGCACAGCTGGCATGACGCACCAACTTCTGACCAGGACTGGTTACCATTCTTCATGTTGTCCTCTCAGTTTACAAGTGTCATATGTCCACTTTTCTGCGATCTTGTTGATCTTTATTCACCCCTGGCTCCAACTGGGTAGTGCGGAGTCTGAATGCCAAGCTCTATTGGAGA
>JBDFRD010158450.1:0-12311 GCA_039654405.1 Bullina lineata | reverse complement strand
AGAGAGAGAGAGGGAGGCGGGACAGAAGGATACGTGGGTAAGGATAGATAGATGGACTGATAGACAGAGAAGGGACGGAGAGAGAGAGGGAACGAGTAAACAAGACAAAAATGGGGCGAGAGAAAAACTGGGAGGGAGAAGAAATAAAGAATAAGAGAGAGAGAGAGAGAGAGAGATAGAGACAGAGAGAGAGACAGAGAGAGAGAGGGGGGAGAGAGAGAGGGGGGAGAGCGAGAGAGTCAAAAGAGACAAGAATAAAAACCAGACACAGAGAAAGAGACAATTTGTGCGAGCGCTTATTAAATGTGTGTAAGTGTCTGTAAAGTGCGCGTGCGTGTTTATGCGTGTGTGTGTGCTCACAGCGTGTACGTTTGTCATCAAAGAACGCTTTCATCTCCAGCCCTAGGTCATAAGCACATAAGCAACAATCTTTCACCCCACGTAACAGCTGATCACGACATGACGTTAGATTGTTTTCTTTTCTTTCTTTTCCACGCTTTCATCTTTGTTTTTACCTATCTATTCATCCTACTTACGTGAGGTCTGTGTTACTTTCATGTAAGCCCTGGAAACGTAGATTCAGTTCAATAAACGACCATGTAATTGGGTCAGAAGCTATCGTTAGCAAGCATTTTGCGATTTAATATTGCAGCGCGGTACTTACAAAGATATAAGCGTGACTGCAAATTTATACAACATTATTATTTTTATGTCCGTTTCCACGAGTCTTTCTTTTCTTCGCTTTCACCTTTGTTTTTACTTGTACCCTACCCACTTGAGTTCTATATCATTTTCCTGCGAGCCCAAAAATTCTAGATTCAATTCAATAAATTTAAACGGTTCTGCAATGGGTCGGAAGCCATGGTAATGGCCCAGTCTCACCAAGAAAATTTGCACGCGAATTGTGCTGAGGCGAATTTTCACACGTACTGACGCGAATTTTGAGCCCTCAAAGTCAAACTCGTGTCTAAATCGCGCCTGGGTCCAGAAAAATAAGGGCGGTGGTATTTTTTCCCCAATTCGTGTGCGAATTTTCTTGGTGAGACTGTGGCTTAACGTTGTTGTTCCATTTAGATTCACGTCTGCTTATGGTCAGTGTTGGGTTGGAGTCTGTATCGTTACAATCGAGAAGAACTAGGTCAATATTTTTTTAATACATTGAAACACAGGCCTGGTACCCCAAGGGAAATAACTCTGTGGTTGCAGAGGTATCACTGATTTATTAGTCTCGAAAATAGTACGAAAATGTCAGCACAGACTAGAGCAACAACGGAGATGATAGGCGACAGCAACAACAATAGCAACAACAACAACAGCAAATTAACAACAACAAGGATAACAACAGCAACAACAACAAGTAGAAGGAGAAGAAAAAAAACAACAACAAGTAGAAGGAGAAGAAAAACAACAACAAGGATAACAGCAAGAAAAACAGCAACAACCACAAGTAAAACAGCGACAAATACAGCAATCACAACAACAATACAACATCCTAATCATCATCAACAACAACAACAACAACAAACATTCAGAAAACCTCTGAGACTGCACTTGCTTGGGGACCAAAGGTAAACTCGCATTTTCCAGTTTCTAACTATTTTTAGGCCCACGTTGTCTATTCATCTATTTTTAGCACTGACGTCAAACTTAAAAAAAAATCATGAATACTTTCTCTTGAGTGAGTTTCCAATACGCTGACCATAAATATTTTTTTCATTATTATCAAGATTTTCCAAGAATATTGTTCTTCCTATAATTCTTGATTTAATATCGTTCTTTTCCCGGATACAATTTTTATACTATTTTATACAGTTATATAATATGGATAATATTATCATTCACTGAAATCTTTGAGGCTCCAATGGTGAAATGAGAAAACTCAGAGGAAATAAATATAATATGTAAAAAGGAAATAATATTATTTTTCTTGTTCCGGGCGAAATAAGATGCTGCTTATCTCCCTTGTCCTCTATTTAAAAGGCTCCTAAACTGCGTTTTAGCGGTTAGTTTTAGAGGTTTCTACTTTCGCTTTCGTTTTCAGTGATGAGATGTTCGCGAGAGATAAGCTTACATTTGAAAAGCTGAGAGTGGATTCCAAATACATCAAAGTTATTCTGTATGTGAATACATGTAGTACAGCTGTTTAATTTTCTTTTCTTTGTGTCAGCTATTTGGAAGATTAATTTAAAGTTTCAACCACATTCTCGTTTAAAATAGCAGCAACGCTAGGACTGAATTTTGGGAATAACAAGATGGCGTAATAACACGTAGAAACCGGAAGTCAGTACAAACTTAAGTCACCCAGTGTGTCAGTTCATTTATTGAGACCCAAAATGAAAACAAGAATGCCCATCTCGGCCATGTCCACCTTCCACACAATTTCATTGAAACATACGACATAGCGTGAACTATTTGACCCAAAATCAACAAATAAAATTTACTGCACAATGGCGAGAACAACGCACAACACATTTGTTATGCGTTGTGACGTCATCAAATAATGTGATCTGACACACTGGGTAACCACATGTGACGTCATCAATTTATGTGATCTGTCACAATGGGTAACCACATGTGACGTCATCACATTATGTGACCTGACACACTGGGTAACCACATGTGACGTCATCAAATTATGTGATCTGACATACTGGGAAATCCCAATTTTATCCAATCTTTTTTTGTTTTTACAGAGCGTCTCTCAACGAATGAAATAAGCCCTATTAAGATACCGAAAAAACACTAAATTGGAATGGCTTTTTAAACTGAAACTGGAACTATAGGATGTTTATCTCATTTCACTGTTGGAGCCACCTCACGGTATATTTTGTAAGATACGTTACCATTGTGATTATTTTTCTGTTCCTACCTGCAGTCCTACATAGCGACTGTAGCGACAGCGTTGGCATTTTACGGTATTCAGCTGGACGTTTCCATCCTTTATTGCCAATATCGACGGTGTTACGCTCTAACCGTGTAACTGGAAATAGTTAGCATACTCTTATTTTCTGTCCAAATGGGTCAGAAACCCCCTCTGCAGATTTAACATTAATATCAAATTATGTCACCACGCACTATAAATAGAATAAAAACACACGTGATTTAAACGCGAATGACAAAAATTCACCAAGACGTTTATTCTATCAGTGTATCTGGAGCACAAGATAGCTTTAGTTATACATATAGATTGCATCATTTTGTGAATAACGTTGTCACTCTAACCGTGTATCGGCATAATTATTCAGTTGCACGCATAAAGTCTATCATCTTATAATTACTTCTGCCACGTTAATCATCAATATTTGGGGTGATAACCACGTAACCGGCAAATCAACTTAATGGTGTATTTATTTTTAAGAATTTAATCATAAACACACAAGTAGACATATACAGAGACTAAATCAACAAAAACAAGAAATCATTGACATTAAAACGAAGCTAAATATGATTTTTTTTCCCTCTCCTGAAAAATATTCCCCAAACCAGTTTCACGGTTATAGTATACCACCGTCGATATATTTCTTTGACATATTTTAATCTTCTACATTGTTGATTTTTCTCACTTGAAATTCATCATTTTTTTGTTAACCTTTTATTCCGTCCGCAGCGAATTCCGTCCTATCAGCATTTTTTTCTAAATTTGATGAACATCCTCGGTACGTTTAACCCTTTCTCTGCCAAATATTCCTCGATCGACGAAAAGTAGGCCAATTCCTTCGCTAAGTTCTCGTTTCAGTCTTTAACATTAACCCTTTCACTGCCAAATTCACCGACCGACGAAAAGCGATGTTTGATCATTGCCAACATTAATGGTGATCCTCCGCTGAGTCTTCTCAATATTAATTTAAATAACACCTACCTATTTTCCCCACGCACTAAAATGAACAAAAGGAGCTGTGAAGTCGTGTTATCTTTAATTACAAGCATAATTCCCCGTTCTACGAATGGAACGGATGCGTACATTGATGGATTGAGAGGTGCGCACCCGTGAGTTGGTGCGTCGCTACGGAGCCCTTTGCAACGGAAGTAAAGATCTACTTGTAAAATAAAAAAAAGGATTCAAGTCAAGCATGGTTTACATGGAAAAAATCGAAAATGGCATGCCTTATTACACACAGGTATTTCATTATTGTAATTATTATACCTTGTCCCTTGTCTGTCAAATCAACAGCTACAGAGAAAAATGAGAAGCCCTTTGCTCCTGATCGCTGACCTCCAACAAGTGTGTTAGCCCAACCTGGAATTTAAATATAAAATTATTTGATAAGTGAAAATATCTCGTAGAATACAGAAAGAATGACAAAAAAAATGTGATCTGAGCTCTTGAATACATAAAAATGAACTTAAACATAAGAAAAGGCAGAGTCATAGAATGCTTAGAAAGAAAAAGTATCCAAAAAAATATTAGAGGTAGTAATATAAGTAATTCTTTAAAAAATTATTTGGTATAATCTATAATATTCTCCCTGTCAAATACATGTACACATTCTTACTGACATTATTCTTTTGAGCAAATCACTTTTTTGTTTTCTTATTACAATTTACATAAGCTCCATTTCAATGAGTCTGAGAACGAACAATGTGGCAGGACTGACCTCGTGCTTTAAGTTCTGACAGGAGACTTCCTGATCCTTCATGGCCCAACAGGTGCCCTAAATAATGCCCTGGCTTCAAGGAGTAGAGAACAGAAGAAAAAATATTACTTAGGATAAAAAGCGAAAAGAGGCATCATAGCAAGATAAGTAAGATACAGTCAAATCTGCCTAGATGGAAACCTACCACGACAGAATCTAATTTTTCCCCCTGTGATGAATACCTATATAGTTGATCTGTACAGTTCTACAAATGTCTACAGTTTATAAAACAATTTTTTTTAAATCAGTAATATTCTTACTACCATTTTAAAGTGCGTTCCCACAACTTGCTCCTAACAACAACACAAAAATTCTGAAATCTTTAATTCTGATTTACATATTAACCAAATAGCTCCATCCTTTTTCCCCTAAAAACCAAAAGAAAAAACAAAGAGTACCATAATAAAAACTACAAAACAGTATTACTTAATATTAGCCTACATTTGATTTGTAATGTTCATGAACATCGGGAGTTGGCCAGGCAACGGACATTTCTCGGATGTCCTTTACTGGAACTGTATTCACAACACACTGAAATATAAGAAAAAGAAATGATTAGTTAAGATTTATTTTTTCTGTTCAGACAGACAATATCAGATAATGTCCAAAGCATCATTGTCAACATTATGAAGACTAGAAAGATACCTTTGCATTCAATGATTACTTTCATCACTTCACCAACTAAACATTTGCTTTAATAGCTCAGTCAGTATGCATTCACTTTCTAAGCACATGTCCAAGTTCAACTCCCGTACGTGGCAGGATTTTTTTCTGCAAACTTGATCTTTATTCACCCCTGGCTCTAACTGGGTAGTGCAGAGTCTGAACGCCGAGCTCTATTGGAGATGAGCTAGAAAATCGGAGATCCCATGTGTATGTTACGCATGTTAAAGATTCCTTGACAGTCTAAAATCGTAGAAGAGTAGGCAAGTTCCACTGTCTCAGCAAAATTCCTAAAATTCAAAAATTCTACCCATGAACACCTCAATCTCTATCGGGATACAGGTTAGACCATGTCTTTCCTTTGGAATTAAACTAGACTGACTGAGAGGGGAACAGCGCCTCTGGGCACAGCTTTGTTTCTAAGAGGCTTCCTAGGCAAAGCAGTGCTATAGCTGCTTCGATCGTCTGTTAAAGATGAAAAGAGCCATACAATATACATTATCTACACGAAGGATGTATCAGAGGACGTTGCCATGCTTATTCTGCAATACACTTCTCATACACAAAAATAAAATGATACTGTATCATTGACTAGATTATGAGCATCTTTTTGAATACATGAAGATCTTTATCCCTTCATCACCTTAGGCATTTAAATCTACAGCAGACATGCCAACCCCCTTTGAGGCTTGGAGTAATCACGAGCTGAACTCGCAGTAAAATGAGGATCCGAAAGAGTAATTTGAACTCGCACAAGGATAACGCCAGAGAACGAAAAATGCAACGTCAACGAGATTTAAAAGCATATATCCTCACAGTAATTTGGCTATTATTGCCTGTAAACTGTAATTTCTGACGGCTCCTTGTAGTTTCTTATGGTGAACCCATAAAATTGGCATTTATGTTTAAATCTACAGTGATACTTTCCAAAGACAAAAGTGAGAACTCCCAAACCTGCAGCTCTGACTCTGAATAGGGTGACTCTTCCCAGTGGGGTATCTCCACCTTCTTGTTGCTGGCCTTCTCCAGGAGAGGCACCACCATGTTCTGTAACTCATCAAGAGGCTCCCGGCCCAGCACACAGCAGCCCATGATGTTAGAAGAGTAGAACTGAGAGTGGAAACACAGCAGCTCTTCCCTAACATCCACACCTCTGGCTTTGGTAGCCACCAATAGGGTCTCCTTGTTGCCTGTATGAAACAGAAAAATAAATGAAAGTAGGCAGGATAGATAGGTGGCGCAGTAGCCAGACGGTTAGAGTGTTGGACTCCTAATCCAAGGCTCCAGTGTTTGAATCCGGGAGGTGACCGTGTTATGTCCTTGGGAAAGACACTTTACACCATTTTTCCTCTCCCCACTCAGGTGCGAATTGGGTACCGGCAGATTCTGCTGGGAAAGTAAACCTACGACAGACTAGCGTCCTGTCTAGAGGATGAAGTTAATTCATTTGTTCCACTTCACACTACTGAAACCAGGATAAGCTCCAGCTCTATGGGTCTCATGGCCTTGAAGAGACTTACTATAGGCGGGATGGATAGGCCACACTCTGCATATGCCCACCTCCAAGATCACTACGAAGGCCCTAAAGTGTAACCATAAAAGGTATACTAAAAGTGGGAGGACCCAAGCTGACATGGCGTTAAAGCACCATCACTCAGCCGAACAGGGCCACGATGACATGGGGATAACTGAAAAGGGCCCCCCAGAACCGAATACTTTGAAGGATCGTTGCTATGTCAAGTAAGTCAAAGTGTGTGAAGTAGAGTTCTGTAACACTTGAGTAACAATTGTACCACAATTAGTAACATTATGCTGTGACAAAGTAAAGTAAGCATGGTATTAATTTGCACATATGCTAATGTATAATCATAACTATTGTATATTCATGTGCTATGGTATCAATGCACATCCAAAGTATCTGTCAGACATCCTGCCAGATAATTTGCAATTCATGACTTCACTTTCTGACTGAAGTTTGTAATTTCCTTACAATATTTCGTTGAAAAGATATTTTAAACAACGTATGTATCAAATAAAAAAAATCAGTATGAATTTTAAAATCCAAAACTTCCACAGTCATAACATTTCATTTTTAATTATTAATCACTATCAACTGATGCCTACATAGAAAAAATCTGTGCTTGCTAATATGATTTGTTTGGTCTCATGAGAGACGAAAAAAAAAAAGAAAAAAAAAAAAGACATATGAAATAAAATTGTTTTCTCAACACTAAACTTGCTAACCTGTTCCAAATTTACTGAAGTCATGATCTGGTCTGGACAGAGATTTATCCAACTGGAAAAGGCGCCACGGATCACTCTGCAAGTTTCGACTGTTCTCACTGTCCACAGCATTGACTTCTCTGTCAGTTGCAGAGGGTGTGAACAGTGGGCAGATGAAGAACTGGGAAAATCTGTGAAAACAATAAGACTAAAACTGTTAAGTAACTAAAAAGATTAGCTGCAAAAGTGACATAATATAATTTTTCAGGCACAAAAGACTTACTAAAATAATAATATTTTCACCTCATTCACTTATCTTGTCAACATTGCCAACTGAAGCCTTACATATTATTGTTATATTCCAGTGCACTATTTAAGAGTATCTTTAAAGCTTTGCATAAAATGTTCTAATGGTGTGACAGTTCATTTTATACTAAGAATCATACACAGAAACTAAATGTGAGCATGACTATATTTACTATATTTGGCTGATTTATACAAGATGGACAGGAAATAAATAAGTCGTACAGTACTGCACAACAGAAGGGGTTTTTAATCTTAGCCATCCAGTCTACTGCAGCCTCATGAAAGTATTGTGCAAATCACTGCTGTACAATTGTGCAGCACACAGAGAAAAAGTTAAGATGTTACTTAAAAAGAAGGGAGGAGAGAGTGGGCGGTCAAGGTACTAAGGATAAAGATATATCAAGAAAGATCCCAAAGGAAAACGTACCTGTCTAAGGCCCCAGCCAAATGGTCTGGTGATACATCAAAATAGTAGTTAGTATGCTCAAGGGAAGTAAATGCATTTGACATGCCTCCATGCTCATTCAAAAACTGAAAAAATATGTATAATTCAAATGTAATTGACAAAAAACAATAGTTTAATGCTTTCATGGTGCAACAATCACTTTTAAAAATAATTTTTCCATAAAGATTCCGAAAAATGTACTTAAAACTTTTTTTTTTCTTTTTGCGATGTAAACAGAAGAAATGTATAGCATTTTACAAATTACCAAAGAATGCAAATATGAAAACTTCTCTCAAGTCATTCACTTTGCAACCTTGACAGTAAAAGTTAAACATTAAAGAGTATCTTGAACAAAAAAAATTCTTTTCTTACCTTGTTATACTCATTTTCTTCTGGGTACTGAAAAAAATTCAATGAAGAATCATGTCAGACAATTTTCTTAAACTTCAATGAAGCAAAGTTCATTGACAACAAGAAAAAAAGGAGAAAGAAATGAAAAGAAAAGAAGAATATCTTTCAAAGGCTTCCAACAGAATCAGTCATTAACAATATTTCTTTCACCATTGTTTTTTTTACACTTATAACAAAGATTTTCTTGTTATCAATAATTGCAAATATTGTTCAGCAAAATCATTGTCTATAACAGAAAAGGAAAATTTTAAATTTGATGAAAATATTTTACTTTCTCAGTCCCAAGAAACAACATGTGTTCACAAAAGTGAGCTAGGCCTGGTATATCTCGTGGATCCTTCAAGTGACCTGAAAATCAGAGGAAGGATTATTTAAAAATAAGAATTCTAAGGCAGTACTCAAAGGCACTGAAAAGCTGCGAATGCCAAATTTATAATTTATATAATGTGTGATTAAATCTATGCTTTCAAATCATCATAAAAAAAACATTATACAGTGGTCTTCTCTAAGAATCCACCGCCTAAGAGCCCGTTATTCTTGTGAAATGGATTTTTTTTTCTGTATAATTTATCAGCTTAAGAGACGGTTTTCGACTACAAAGTCCACCTAAGAACACGCTCTTCTTACCTGATTGATTTTTTTTTAAGCAGCCGCCACCTAAACCGCAAAAGAAACACTGTCAGCCACCCTGCTTTTGTGCTAGGACTAGGCTCTACCCGTGGTGGAAAGCAAAGCCCTTCTTTGATATTGCCTAAATCATGCGTGCATATAGCATATGGGCACTCCATGCCAGAAAAGTTCATTTTTTAATTATAAGCCAAGTACCATTTTAAGAGATGCTGTTATAATACAGAGCAACAAAAAAACAGAAAACTAAACAAAAAATAGTACAAACCAATGTGAACGTCCAGAGCTGCTGATGACTTATCAGTTTCAGGATCACTGATGAGGAGAATTTTCATTCCATTGGCGAGGTCCAGTCCCCGATATTGACGGGTATCAGCAGCTGACTTCACTAGGTTCTCATTAGAGGTTGCAATATTTGTTGACATGGTTGCAATTCTGTTTCTGTAGCGAAATAAAAAAAGATTTTTTAGAAAGAGCAAAATATGGTAAAACTGAACATGTATAACACAACCCAGTTAAAAAGTAACAAAGACCAAATGTAATTTTACACTTTTTGTGAGATGAACAACCAGGTACTTAAGTAACAAAGACCAAATGTAATTTTACACTTTTTGTGAGTTGAACAACCAGGTACTTATTTTACTATTTCCATGTGTATAGATATTTCTTTGTAATTTTGCCACTGATTTCTGATTTGTTGATCTTCTAAAATCTTTTATTTGTAATTAAGGCACTTATCTTTTGGCATTGACATGAGTCTCAATGTTTTTCTTATTTGTAATAAATGATAGTTCATATTGTTTTAATCAAATTTTATTCAACTGAAATGATGTTTTTACAAGCTGGTGAAAAAGATATATACGGTACACATATATCGTATCTTTAAAATAATAATCGAAGATCGAAAAATTTAATATTACATGGGGGGGCAAATGTAAGAAAAGTGTAAGAATGGGGGGGTGGGGGTAAAAAAAAGTCCCGAAAAAGGTGTAAGATTATTTGAACAGCCCCTTCACCTCAACAGTGGACAGGATTGACTTCGTTTCTCGTAAATAATTACAATGATTTGGTCTAGATCTACATCTCTAGGATCACTCACACGTGAAAATAAACCTGGAGAAAATCACACTGAGTCGACAATAAATTAGACTGGATGGAAAGGAAATAATTTTACGCAGTGACTATTTTTCCGAACACTCGGAAACATAAGCCCAAACCTTATTTTCCCGAACAAATCCTGTTCGCGAGATTTTGGTCATCTGTCTTACAAGCCCAAAGAGAAGACAGCTAGCTGAATTAAAGTTCAAAGAGAGGGCACTCATACTTTCAATCTAATGGCTTAAAAGCGTTGAGGTCTTCAATTTAAAAAATGAACAGATTAGTATTCCCAAAACTGTGTTAAAATTTATTTTTATTTTTTTCTTTCTATCGGAAAGTTACAAGTAGAGTACAGCTGTCAACAATACGTAATAGAGTGTTACGACTTTGTTTGTGTAGAATCTAGTTCAATCAAGCGAAAGCAATCTTTCGAATGTAATGGCAAATTAATAGTTACTTTTAATGATCTTTGATGCACGATACTTGCCTCCGTGCAAAAAGCGCCGGTAGAAACAACAACCCGTCATTTGCGGTGAATTTATTTGTCTTGATGTTAATCACAAACTAGCAAATGCTTCTGTATGGAGAAATAAGGATCATATATCTATGTTTTCGATTTTTGGGAAAATAAGGACTGAGATTGTTTTTCCGAGTGTTCGAGAAAATAAGGCCTGCCATAATTTTAATACCCTAGATATCTTGAGGCTTAATCTAGAATATTTAGGACATAGCCTGCTCATTTCATTGACTGACACTGATAGTTGAAAGGTCTGAGCTGTCATTTGCCAAAGGCCTATGTTACAGTATTTTTGTGTGTAAGGCACATTTTAATTACATGTAGATCTAGATATCTAGATCTAGGCCTATTTTAAAAGCTGGCCTATAACTTTGTGTTACCTGGACCGTCTCCAGAGATCACCAGATGAAACAGCTGTTACAGCTTGATATACTGCTTGTAATGATTACTAAGCCTAATCTACGAGATTCTAGAATCTAGAGATCTATACTAGATCTACATTTTTTTTCTAGGGAAGGTGGATGACAATCAAATAGGCCTAGAAACACTGCATAGATCTAGAATCTAGAATCTACACGTCAAACTGACGAAACAGATTTTGAATAGATCCAGATTCACAGCAATAGATCTATAACATCAGATCTAGATCTAGATTTATTTTAAGGAATAGCTCTAGATTTCTAGACATATGTTAGAATTATAAAATGCAACCTGCTTCACAGCTCAGTTTCATTAAAGGCATGATAACAACAATCATACACATTGAATGACAGACCCAACAAACCTCCAAACGGCCTGTACGACTTGTCTCGCATAAAAACCAGAACTCAGGCCAAGGAGCTTGCAAAACATACAAAACTAAGAAGGCCCAATCAGTCCTAAATGACAGAAATCTGGTCCACACCAATTTATTTGGAATTTCTTTAGGGCAACAACATACAGGCTTTAGGCCTACGGTCTGTTCGTAACACAACACGAATGCCCTGACTCACGAATCCGGGTGTTTTTCCAAGTCATCGAGGACTCATCTAGATATCTAATCGTAACAAACTCCAACGATATATTGTGCAATCGAAACCACTGCGCTTTATTCTGTAAGGCGACGAGTACTGCATTATAGGCTTAGTTGGTATCGATCTTCCCCACCATCGGTAAGAGATGGATGTGTGAGAGTACAGGACTGGTGAAGTTTTCATTTCGAAGAGCGCTAGTTCTTTTACTATCTAGATTATAGATGTAGATATCAAGGCCTCGGCTGTATCTAGATCAAGATCTAATATTTGGTATAGACCTAGATGCTTATCTACGCTAATTAGAAGCCTGGTTTAGACGCAAACCTACATTTCAACACCAGGAAACATGTATGAGAGGGGGAAAAAAAAGGGGG
>JBDFRD010158339.1:0-12313 GCA_039654405.1 Bullina lineata | reverse complement strand
TATTCTGCTGGGGAAGTAAACCTACGACAGACTAGCGTCCCGTCTAGGAGATGAAGTAAAAATCATCTGTTCCGCTTAACGCTACGGAAACCGGGATAAGCTCCGGCTCTATGGGCCTCATAGGCTTTGAAGGAACTTAAACCTGTTTTAAAGTTCTCTAGATCTATTCACTTCAG
Source organism: Bullina lineata (assembly GCA_039654405.1). Taxonomy (NCBI): domain Eukaryota; kingdom Metazoa; phylum Mollusca; class Gastropoda; family Bullinidae; genus Bullina; species Bullina lineata. The sequence goes on along the minus strand of JBDFRD010158339.1, from coordinate 12,137 downwards.
AATGAAAGCGAAACCTGCGTACACAATTCGTTACGTCTCACCATTTGGTCATTTCGTTTCTGCAACGATTTTGCATTTTAATTTGTATTCGCATTGTCGCATTAATCTTTTGGAGCTTAGTTTATTTTCAGCGGCGGGATTTTGATTCACGCAATTTTTTTTAATGATCCCAAACTCGATGCATCTATTTTGTGTGTGCTCTGCCTGCATTGTGGCTTGCACGTGCTTCAGAATACACAGCAACAGCAGCAGCAACAACAGCAACAACAGCAGCAGTAGCAATATCAGCTCAACGAATTTTGTTTGCTTTTTTTAAATATTATTTCTCTTCCAAATCGTGATGTGTTTTTGTGTGTGAGGTTTCTGCCTTAAATAAACATCAATAACAACAGCAGCAACAACAATTAAATATGCAAATCAACAACAGCTGCAGCAACAATAATAACAGCAACAGCAACAACAATAACAACAGCAGCAACAACAACGACAGAGACAGCAGCAGCAACATTTTGGTTGATGTTTTGATTTGCTTCCAAGGCGTGCTGTATCTTGTGCGATGCTGGGCCTCAAAGACGGCATTTTGGTTCTTGTTGAATTTTCTCTTCCGTAGATGCTCTGTGAAGGTGTGTTTACACGGGCAGGTTTTAGGAATAGTACAACGGAAAGACACGGCGGACTGTGAAATGTTTGTCAATCGACAGTCCGAGCGCCATTTTGGCCGCAAGAATTACGTCACGATTTGGGTCACGTGACGCAAGACCTTTCCTAAATTGGAATGAAAAATAGGAATGGTTCTATTCGAGCTTTCCATGGGGAAATAGGAATGAAAATAGGAAAGGCTGGGGTTTCATTCCTATTTCGGAATCATGTAAACGCAACAGTACTTTCCGCTAATTTCCTTTCCATTTTTCTATTCCTAAAACCTACCTGCGTAAACATACCTTTAGGTGTGGCTTCAAAACAAGATAGAGCTGACATGAAGACAGAAGCTAGCTTTGGGGCTGTGGTGGAGAAGAAAAAAGAAAAGATTTCAAAGCACTTGTGTGCACCCAATTATGCGGGAAGAGCATTCACTTGTGAATATCATCACTTTTAAATTCCCTGACTGCGGGAGAGCGACGAAAGATTTGCAACCTATTTCAGAGGGAAAGAAAACATGTTAAATTATTCTGAATTCAATGAGCCTAGGCGAACTAGAAGATAGGGAGAGAAGACGGAATGGCATTTTGGATTTTATTTAAAAAAACACACTTTTCTAAAAAAAAACGTTAAAAATACACTTCCACACGCCCTTACCAAAATTCGACACGCTCATTTCGAATATGCCATCCATTTTTCTTGTATTTATTATTTGGTAATTCCGATTCCGACTGTGGTATTTTTAGAATGGAAGCAACGTCGCCATTCTATCTTCCTCGGAAACGCAAGTTAGCGGCTACAAAATAAAGCACGCTGTGTTTTTTGCGGTGCTCGTGAATTGTGAGTCGGGCGGACACAGCGTCACTATAAGAACTTCCACGCGATCTCTTATGTGACAATACCAATAGTTAACTTGTGTATTGTTTTGGACACAACCATACACAGTGTAAAATGCGCTGCAAGGCAGTTTCACTATAAATAAGGCCATGGGCTTTAGGGGAAAGAAAAGTCTCATGAACGAAGGCAGCACATCTGGTGTAACTCGGCAATCTTCGGGAACAAAATGTATCTGAGCACCGCATTATTTTGCTTTCATTTTCAATGTGCATATGATTGTTTTGCCAAGCAAACAGGCTAATGTTTTGGGATCCGTAATTGTTAGGAAAGGCTTTTGCTTGGACAGTTTTTTACTTCTTTTTTTTTTTCTTCAGTTGTTCAGACGAGTAGCAGCCGCCCTGCCTGGCATGGAACAAAAAGATGACAAAAATACAAGTATCCTTTGTGCTTTGTCTTATTGGTTCTACTTGTCCTTCTTTGTCCATAATCTGTCTTTCTCCTCCTTAGTCTTTCCACTTACTTCACCTTATTCCTTGCAGTCTGTCCTTTCATTCTCTGACTTGAGTCATACTTCATTTATTCCATTTCTAAGCCTTGTTCTATCAGTCAGTTAGCAGTACCATATTCTTTTTGTGCTTAGGGATGTTGGAAATTAAAGAAAAAATTGATTATCATGGAAATTAAATGTTCATATCGTTTACCACCGTTATGATTAATGATGATAAAGATTGTCTTTTTAATGAACAAAATGTTTCCACTTGTAAGTTCGCTCTGATTAGGTAAAATGGAATATGGTATTCATCATCAATGGACAAACGGTGATAGCTTGCGACGCTGTTTTCTCAAATGATCAAAAACAGCAATTTCAAGTCAATTTTTCTGCCAGTGACAGGAGGTAAGAGAGTAATTCCTGTAATGTTTTGTCCTCCCCCTGATTCATAATTGAAAATGACTTACTTGATGTTTGCTGTCTCCCCCTTCTGTTCTTTTGTTGACTTGGGCTCTTTTTCTAGTCACTTTGGCTAATTTTTTTTTTTTTATCATTGTTGATATAGGATGATTTTATTTTGATTGTTTCATTATTTGAAATGAAAGCCCTTATCCAGAATAGTTGCCTTTTTTTCATCAATCAAATTGACCTGCATGAACAAGGGGCTTGTCGGATTTGTTGATTTTTCCATTCTCCGTTGATGTTTTATTCCTTCTATGTGGCTTTAATTGTTCCCTTTGCCTGGTCTTGTCATCCGACTTCCTCATGTTGCCGGGGAAATGGCTCTAATTTTGATATGGAACGGTTGTCAGAGTTTTGTTCTTGCTTTTACAAGTCGTTTTCATCTTCAAAAAATTTCGATAAGGTAAGAAACCTAAATCTAAGTAAAATGGACAATTTGGCTTTTTTGTGTGTGTGTGTTTGATAGTCCCATGAATGCTGTCAGATTTTGTGTTTAGTTATTCGAAAGTCTTTTTCTTAAGAAGTCGTAGCCGTCTTGAAACATTCCTGTGTAATGATTCCTTGACTTTTGACCTTCTCAGTGACAGAGGTCAAGTTGAAGGAAGCTCCTGTTGAGGTCCCGGCCCCAGAGGGGGGCTGTGCATGTTGAAGTGGGGAGCATTGTCCTCCAGTCCGATGTAATGACATAAATCATTTGCCTGTTGAATCTGACGGCAGAAAGTCATGCTCCATTATTCCAGTTTTATGCTCTTGCTCTTTGCTGAACTGGCGTTTGATTAATGTAATACAAATGCAACGTCATTGTGCATGGAAACGAACATGATTTTATGGCTTGTTCCAGTTGATGTGAGAATGAGTCAATTGGTGCAGCATGTTTGTTTTCTGAGTTGAGAGGGTCAGAGCAAATCAGTCCTCTAAAGGTCGTGGAAGAGTTAATATACAGTTGTATGTGATGTACATTGCTGTAGGTCTAAACTGCATGGTATTATTTTTACATTGGGAATGCTGAGCAAGAAAGTGAAAAGTCATTTCTGGAATTTGAATGCACATATGTCTGGTGTTTATAGGACTTTGTCCGATTCATTCCACGTGCGCAGTCTGCACTTCGTACACAGTGAAATGTTCTCTACGTCTTTACTTCTGTAATAATTCAAGTCTTGGATGCACGGCCTTTTAACTCTGAACATAATCAGCATGCTGTATGTTGTTCCATGCTTGCATAGATCTGTACAATGTTGTTCTCAGTGCAGGCTGGTGTTTTGTGATGGTTACAATGAATGACATGGCTGTCGTGGGCTTGGTTGCTTTGTGGAATAGATCAAAGATCTCACCTGTGCTTCATGTCAAGTGCATGTTGTTTTGATCAGTTGTGTCAGTTGTGCTGGTCGGCTTTTGGAGTTCTGTGCACCTTGCATGCGTGTCATATGTCTCTGTGCAGTCTCTTGCCTTTGAATGTAGTGTGTGTGTTAATAAGAAGACAATTTGCATTGTGGGTTACTGGTTTGTTGATCATACGCCGCTAGATGTAGCCTACAGACTGAATACACTGGGCATTTTGTCATTTTGTTTGTTTAATTTGGTGTGTCACAAACACCCTGTATTTCTGTGCTGTTGCAACACTCTTTGGGGTTTTGTTTTTTTGGTTTGGTTTTGCATGCTTGTTTCCTTAACAGCACTCAGCTCAGGTAGAGCTCAAGCCACAGACACCCACAGAGGGCCAGCCAAGGGGCCAAAACTGTTGGTGTTAAGAGGGGTGGACTGGGTGGGGAATGACGCCTTGCTGTACCTGCCCCTTTACTCTAACTTGCTTTTGTCGTCATGACCTGTATGTTTCCGCACTCCGAGCACTTAATTTTCACTTGCCTTGCAACCCACCGAGTGCCATATTTGGGTTTACGTTGTGATCATTAAAGTGTTTGCCCTACCTTGGCTGTGCCGAGACCACGTAGAATAAATTTATCTGATTGTAGATCAATTACTTTTTTGTGCACAAACACTTAATAACATTTAAATTATTAAAATTAGTGTTGTTTCTTTAATTTTCAATTTAACATGTACTTTTCAACATGATTTTTAATATGGCTATAGCTTTTAAAATGTTAAAATCGCTTAGTGTCTGTTGCTTTTAACTTTCAAACTTTTTTAAGTTCTGGCATTACGCCTTTAAAGGAATTAAATTTTCTAGAAAGTTCGACTTGAGCTGAAACTTTTTATTTCATACTGAGAAATACTTTTGCAAGCAAAATGGACAGTAAAATAATTTTGTTCTTATTTAATCATGTATTTTATAAAAATTAATTCCTCTTATAATACACATATTTATGTTGAATACTGATAGGCCTACTACTTTTTATCTGATTACGGAAATCATGTGAATTTCAGTTTAGCATTACGTTGTCTTTGTTCACGTCCTGGACACAGCTATGATGTCTTTGATTATTCAGTCAAATTATATAATAAACATACATGAAGATTAAAGTTGTGTCCTGTGGACCAGATGTCTTCTTAAATACATGTACTTTACAAATTGGGGCTAGTCTTTGTGAAAGGGATTAAGCAGGTTTTTATTATTTCTAGTCCGGCTTTGAGGGCAGCATTGAATTTTAACAAATCCTCACCATTCGCATTGAGTTTTTGAAAGAAAATTAAATTTAGATTCTTCTCCTTTCAACCCATATTTTATTTATTTGCATCCTACCTCACAGTGCTGTGTGTTGTGTATTTCATCAATTTCACTTAATATTTAATTCCTCGTCAATTTCACTTAATTTTAATCAATCTTTTCGTTTTCTTTTTTTTCTTCACTGCGGTGTGCTAGGTCTTGAGTATAATTTTATTGTTGTATGAGCTTGTTGTCATGTAATCTCTTTTCTTGCTTGAGTGTTTCCTTAACCGCACACAGTGCATGACGTTGTCCTAAAGCCTGAAACCCCAGCAGAGCCTCAGACGCAGGAAGGAGGTTGTGCTTGTTGAGAGGGCTGACCTCCCCTTGTGATGCTCACCCTCTACTCCCCACGTTATCATCATTATCATTATCGTTGTCACTCTTATCATCATCTTCATCGCTACCATTGTTGTCATACTCTTACATAATTTGCTGTAGCATTTGATGCATCTCGGTGGCATACCATATCGTCCCGTCAGTTTACAAGTGTCGTATGTCCACTTTTCACAAAATCTGAGTTAAACCCATCAAAGGCCTTCAATAGGCGATTACTACGTGCCTTTGTATTTTGAAGACCCCAGTTCACTTTAAGCATGAAAATTCCAATACTCATTTGTCGTGTGTCCAAAATAATACATGTTCCAAAATTTCTTTGAAACGCGATTTCTCAAAACTGGGTTGAGTGGACATGTGACAATTGTAAACTGAGGTGAGGATATATTTTCTGTACTCCTGCAGGTGCAGTTTTGTGTTATGCCAACTCATTCATTCAATCATTGTCCTTTTCTTTGTAACATGCTTTTGGCCATGATTGTTTGGGACACTTTTTAAAAATTTTCTGTTTTTGTGAGAGATGATCTGATGGTTTGATGGTTGTATTGCACGGCCGAAGGGGATGGATACTGCTGTATAGAAAGAAATCTATATTAACAAGAGCGACAAAAAGAAAAGAGTAGGGAATCAAACTTGCCATTCGTATGGATTGAATTTGAATGGTTTTGTTATACTTTCCTTTTGCATTAAAAAAAACGCTTCAAATTTGAATTTGCAAACTTGTTGCAGTGCAAAACGACGAGTTTCCAGCATGCGAGTTTAGGATACTGACATTGCTTGTTAGTGATCTCTATTCTTTAATGAACATGGTGCAAGTTAGTGAATGAGTGGTGAAAGCAATGCATTTTCTCTGAAAAGCTGGAAGTCTCTGTGTTTGTGAGAGAGCAGGAAACAGGCTGCCTGAACAAAATAAAAAAAAAAAGCTGTGGTTTAATTTACTGAGCTACAGAGGAAGTTTTTTTTCCCCTCAAAATGTGAGTTGAGGATTGCAGAGAAATGTTCGCTGATTCCTTAGTGAGAGCGGGGAAAGTGTGACCTTCTCACGAATAAGAGAAAGAAAAAAAGGAAACTTATTGTTTGATTTCTCTTTCCCAGTACATGGCTGTAGGGCATCAGTTTATGGCGTGCTTGTACATGGGCTATTTATTTGTGTACTATACTGTTAGTATAAGTATAAGAGAGGGCTGTTGTTGTGTCACCTTTCAAACAGAAGTGTTCGGAGTTTTTATTCTTTTGATGTATGCTCATCTGTTTTGTTATTTTTCTTTCTCATTTTCCTTGAGCTTTATTTTTTTTTTTTTTTAGTATTTCGAGGGATCAAGAATAATATGAAAAAGCTGTGTGCTGTCAACCTTGATTTTTTTGTTTGAGTTTATAAGTAATGACTGTGTGTAGAGGGTTTTGTTTTTTAGTCTCATGGTGGAACTGAAACTTGTGGGAATTCCCAAAGAAACACTTGTTCTGATTCAGTGGAACATTTTCTAAATTTAAATTTGCTTCTTCTTTTGTTGTTTTATTTTTTCGTATGTGCAAGTATTTCCACCACATTTTGCTTAGTAACTCAATGGCTTTTCATTGTTCACTGTTCGCTTTTGCCATGCAAGCAGATCAAAACTACGTGTTAATTGTTTTTTTTTTTAGAAGTGTGTTAATATGTAAGCAATATTTGTTGTTGTTATTGCTGCATTCATGTTTGACTGTTTGCTGTGAGATAATACAGATTTTTATTCAGATTACTGTTATTATTATTTTTTATTATTATTATTATGTTTATTTTTTTTTTTAACGTTTAAATCTTGAAGTAGCTGAATGTTGTAAGTTGTACGTTAGGGATCACTGTGTCATAAGGTTCAGTGTATGTTGGACCACATATGCTTTATAAAACAGAAAGTCTTGTTGCTATCTACGTTGTATTGTCTCAGCTCAAGGATAGGTTATCTGTCCCTGTTTTCTGACACTTATATTGATTTTCCTTTGTTTATATTTGTTAGAATTCAGATTTTTTTTCCTCTCTGATTAGAGCCAGCCACATAATTGCAAATTCTTTAATTGAATTGAATATTCAGTGACTAATATTAATAAGGAGCCTGTGTTGGATAATGGTCTTGTCACTCACATTATCTGAAAGTTTAGTTGAGTATAGTATATAACAGACCAATAAAGATCCTTTGACAGTATAAAATTGTACAAAAGTAGGTAAGTGCGGTTATCAAGGCAAAATTTCAAAATTTTACTCTTGAACATCTCGCACTCTATCAAACTGCAGGTCAGACTAATTCCTTTGGAATGAAACTAGAATGACCGAGAGAGGAACAGCACCTCTGGGCAAAACATGTTTCTGAGAGGCTACCTAGACAAAGTAGCGCTAAAGCTGCTTCAATTGTCTGTGAAAGACAAAAAGAGCCATAGATAACAGGCCAAATGCCAATAATCATACAATTTGTTACATAATTGTGATACTTATTATAATTTTGTCACTTTTTGGGCTGTGCTTTTGCTGATGCATCATTGCCTCTAAAAAAAACTTGAATTATTTGATGAACTGTCCACTGTTATAGTGGTGAATCCTGTCAAAGAAAATGAAAAATAATCAATATTTTTTCAAAACAGGTTCTAGAAGAATTTGCGTAGGCCTGGGGATTAGCTATTCATAATGTCGCTGGGGAGTAGTCACATACAGTAATTGTCTGTAAATTGATCTGAAGTTAATTCTAATAAGTTGATTATTATCAATAAATTGTAATCTGAATATAATTTTTGGTATTGTGGCACTGCATAAAACAAAAATAGAGCAGATTTTTTTTCTTCTATTTTTTTTTTTTTAAGTTGTATTCTTTGTCTTATTCTGTGTCTCAGTGATGGCACCAAGGGGAATGTGTGTTTGGGTTTGGTTTGTTTCTCTGATTTTTAATTTATTTGTGATAACGTGGATGAGTGTTGCCACCACAACCTGTACTTATTTCCACCCATGCATGCTCTGTATTGTAACTCACTGGGGTGTATGTCGGCTTGGGATTGGGTTTGAACACATGCAGTTGAACCTGATTGCTCGGTTAACCCTTTCACTGCCAAATTCACATATCGTCAAAAAGCAAGTGGAGTGCCATGTTTGCTTATTGCCAACGTTAACATTTCAGTTCATTAATTAACCTGACACTCCCTTTTTTTTCCTCACTTTAATAAACAAAAAGAACTCTGAAATAATAATTTTTTTTTTAAACCAAATTCTTCTCACTGTTTCTTTAAAAATTAAAAACATTTTCTTGCTAGGACCCAGCTAGACAGCTGGCAGTGAAAGGGTTAAGGCAATAGTAAGGTTTGAAACATGAGATTTAGGGGTTCTTCATGATGTATATTATTTTGTACATTTTTATTAATATATTTTTGCAATAATGAACTATTTTCCTTAAGCGTGGGCTTTTTTTGTTTAAGTTTCTAAGTTTCAGATTTCCTTTGGGTGTTTAGTAGAATGGGAATATGATAGTTTGCTAAGACTGATTTTGTTACTTGTTTGTTGAAAAGGGAGGGTTGGGGAGAGGTCACTTTTTGTGACTTTGTGATCAAAACAACAAAAGGATTCTATTTTCCATCAAGCATTATCTCTTAGCGACCAATACAACTTGAGAAAATAGTGACAGATGATCGGTTTCTTTTGGTCGAAATAATCATTCTGAATACGTGTATTATTCTACCATTCTGTGATATAGTCAAAAGTTCACACATTGCTTCAGTGTCCCCCTTGGCCCTGCTTGGTGTCACAAATTGAATCTGTAGTTATTTAAGTCTAAAATAATTTTTTTTTTTTCATTTTGCCTGAGATGTGTCTATACATTTTTTGTGTAAAAAAAAAAGAAGTGAAAATATATATTTGGAGGGCCCTCCTGTGTTACATGTAAAATGTATTTATTTACAGTTATATCTTTAGTTTTAAACCAGTAGTCTCAAGTACTGGAGAGGGTTCATACCGGGTTTTTTTTCGTACATCATTATGCTTCAGTTCTTATATTCCATTAAAAAAAGAATGGTAGTTTAATTGCTAAAATACAAATAAGTACCCACCTATTACATGGGGTGTTCTCTATATCTCTGATATTGATACTTTACTCAGCAAAAGAAAGACCTGCAAACAAGCTTTGGAAATTGCAATTCAATTGTTTTGATCTCATCCTCAAAATGCTTTAAAAAGTATTTTCTTGAACATTTTTTAAACATGAATATAATGCCACGAAGAAAGCGCAGTTCTAGCAAGCGATAAGGGCAATAAAACCATGAATTGTTGTAATGGTAATAGGGGAATATAATTTTTTTTTAAAATCAGCTCTTGTGGCCCATAGTGACTGAATGAATTAACATAAACCCTTACTAAAATGAGAAAAGCAGATGGTGCTTTTACTACATTAATTTGTTCTATATGTGGAAAGCAAATGGTGCTCGCAATACGAAATTCATTGATGGAAGGCAGAGGTGTCCAAAATTTGTTACCTTTCTTTTTCAAATGTGGCTGTTTTCTTTTTATTTAGTTAATTTTTTTGGAGGCTTTTTTTCTTTTTTAATAAATCAGAGACAAGTTTTGACAAAGTGGACTGTCTCATTTTAGGTGAGGAAAAAAAACCTCTGGGCAGGTTTAGTTACCGGGGTACAAAATTAAATGTTCGTAAATTTATGAAGATAAGCACATATTTTTGTATAAATGTTTGTAATGTAACTATTATAACTAAACCTGAAGTGAACAATAACATTTTGTTTCATACATCATTAACACTCTTATTTTTAATCATAATAGGCCATTCCTTAGCTAAACACTAAAGGTAAAGAGCAATTGCATACCGGGGAAAAGGTTAAACACTTGTACATTTGTAGTAGTGAACTATTCCATAGAGTTGAATGTAGATTTGTGTGGATTGATATTGCAAAAGAAGCATGGAATGTCTTAGTGCAGTAAGGCTTATAATTTCTACGTGTTTCTTTCTGTTAGATATTATTGTTATTTATTAAACTACATTATATACATGGGTCTTGTAAACCACACTCAATTGTAGAATTGTTTTAGTAGGGACAAAAAAGGGGTCGAGGATGAGAAAGGATGTGTTTAAATCAATCTACGCCATTGAACTGATTTTGAACTAGATCTAGATCTATAACAAGTTCTTTAAAAAGCAACAGAAAATGTGCATCAAAAATATATACAATTATATAAAGAAATGTTATTGTAAAGAAATGCTGTCATGTTGTCTATTGGTGAGTATGTGTGCATACAACGCAAAGCTTGTACTTGTATACGTGTAGCCTGGTCCTTCTGTGTTGTGCGTGTGTAGCGTGTGGTTGAATGCCGTTCCTATTAGTGTTGACCTGACATGAACATGCATGCACGGTGTTGTGTGTACATAATCTGTGTTCTCTAGAGGAGGTTGCTGCTTGTACCTTTTCGTTTTCCTTACTGAATAGAACGAGAGCGGGAGCTTGTCCAAAATTGGTTCTGTATAAAGTTTAACAATGTTCGTGGCTGAAAATGTACTGGGTAATTTAATCGTATAATCACTGCAGAATGATGTCTTTTATGCATTGTATTTGTATCCCTATTTTTTTTCTGAATATGCAAAATAAATTATGTCTTTTTTTTTTTAAAGGTGTCGCTTCTTTTCGTTCTTTTTTTTTATATTATGTTAGTACATGTATGTGTCACCAGTATGCCCTGTGTAAATTGTTGTAATTCCTCCTGAGTAAAATGGAATTTTCTTAAAAATTGTCGTGAGAGGATCGTAGCCTACTTTATAACAGTCCCTAAACGATAGAATAAATAAACGCACCGTTCTCAAGAAAGGGTGTTGCAATGCTCAAACGTCCATAAGAATTAAGGAATCTTCATTGAAACATGTTTCCTTTATGTTTAAGCCTCCCGACTTTCCTAGACCTGTAGATTAACCCTTTCATTGCCAAATTCACTGACCGACAAAAAGCAAGTGGAGTGCCATGTTTGCAAACTGCCAACATTAATATTTCAGTTCATTAATTAACATGACACTCACTTCTTTTGGACACTCGAACAAAAAGAACTCTGAAATTAAAATATTTTTTTAATCTACTTGTTCTGACTGCTTCTTTAAAAACGACGATTTTTGCCCGGATTCCGCTACAGATAGCTGGCAGTGAAAGGGTTAAAACAAAAATTCGATAATGTCTGCTATTTCAGAAATAAAGCCGCCTTGAATGCCTCTCGTACATTCCAATGACTTGCGTTTGATGAAAACATGACTCATCACTTGCGGGAACAATGACTGTGTGTACACGTGCGTCTGATTAGTGTTTATTCTACATGTAGTTACAAACAGTACATGCGATGAAGAAACTAAATCTCACTAACAGACACACACAGGCAGCTTGTGACGCAATCGTCAGTCATTTTCCTATCTCGCCTGTCGGAACATGGCTTACCCCGCATTCACACCACAGATCCGCTTCCGTGCGTATTCGTGTGATTTACGAATGGACGAGTTTGTTCTTTATATCTCATTTAGTAGAAGTAGTGTTCTTACCGAGCTCTCGTAATCGTTCGTTTCCTATCGTTAACATTCGTTCGTAAAATACATTTTACCGCCGCCGTAAAATTTGTTCCGTGAACTCTCGTGTCCCGTGTGATGAGGCTCGCTCGCTCCTGACGTCCATGTTGGCAGAAGGCACTCTCACGAACGGACACGAATGAAAGGTGTGCAC